>QNTS01004461.1:9869-31650 GCA_003317085.1 Hucho hucho
TACTAGAGCAATCCAGTTAAGAATAATACACAGATTGCATATATCCCCAAACTGCAGACATGCTTTCAGCCCAACTTCCTCCTCTCCTCAGTGTCTTAAATGTAAAGCTGACACAGGCACCCTAACACATTGTTTATGGTCATGTTCCAAAATACAAAGATACTGGTCTGGGGTTCTGCAAGAAATTGAAAATATCCTAGGGGTTGATCTAGAATTGGATCCAGTTTCCTTGCTGTTAGGTCTCCCTAGTAGACATGTTACCTCTGGGTAAGAGGAGGCTTTACAACATCCTGACCTTCGCAGCGAGGAAAAACATCCTCTTACAGTGGATTAATGATAAGGTTCCTTCTATTAAAGATTGGCAGAAGATACTATTTGAATGGGTGCCACTGGAATATCTGACATGTACATTGCACTCTAAAACAGATCAGTTCTACAAAGTATGGGAACCTTATCTAAATTATCTAGAACCTGAGGTATCAGCTATTATGCTGCAAGGATTCTCTTAGAATGGTGGTGATCTATTTATTTCAGAATTACTCTGTATGTTCCATGTGTGGAACCTAACTTCTTGGTTTAAACTGAGCTTTTTTCTTTATTATTATAAAAAAAAAATTCTATTAAATTTTTAAATTTCTGTTTGTATGTTTGCTTAAAATGCATGTATTGAGGAACGCAGTGATGGGGATGGGGTGAGAGGAGCGGGGAGAGGAGGATGGTGTATGTATGTAAGGGAGTGCTGTTTTTGCTTCGTCCTTGTTATTGTATCTCTTAATATGGGTGAAAATTGTGAAATTCCAATAAAAATACTGATACAAATTTTTTTTTTATATGATTTGAACCAAACAAAGATTTATGAATATAATAAATTACTTATTCTAACAAAAGAACCATTGGATGTCTTTGTTGGACACTTGGGAAGCCCTCAGCAGACGTTCTTCGAAAGGATTTTATATCAGCGATTTTATGCGTTTTATGAGACCCGCTTTGGTTATGGATTTATGCTAATGCATAAAATATGAGAGGGGCTATCCTCAAACAATCAAATGTTGTGCTTTCGCCGTAAAGCCTTTTTGAAATCTGACAATGCTGTGATATTGCCTATGCAACACTTGTATATTGATGAATGTTTAATAATTCAACTTTTGGATTTGGCGCCTCACATTTCACCGGGTAGTGTTGCTAGCGCCCCACTGCTCCCTAAGTAGTTAGATCTTTGATAACGTGAAATGGAGGATAAGCAGAAAGGGAATGATGTGTTTATGGTGGGACAAGGTTAAGGAAAAAATAAACGTTTTTAGCATAAGATATGCACGGAAAAAGAGGGGTAGGATGAAAAGAAAAGAAAATGAGCAGAGAGCTAAATTGAATGAAGAAATGGGGAAGTGTGACAGTGAACCTAATTATGTGGCAGACCAGGGGGTTGGGTCAAGACGATAACACATTGACAAAGTAGGATTAGCTCAGTTTCAAAAGTGTTTATTAAAAAGAAAATAATAGGTCTCCCCCATGAGACCCTCTCCGGGTTACCGTCTTCTGGGCTCCGGGTCTTGCTGTATCCTGTGGGGATCAAAAACTTAACTCACTCCTCTTACTTCTGTCACCGTACCTCCAGCTATACGGGAGTCCTTTCTTCCCTCAGTCTTCCTGTGTGCTGCCCTTCTGGCAGCTTTATAGGACTTGCAGAGCTGGTGAGCAATCAGCCCTTGATTACTCATCAGCCCCAATTAGTCCTGGCTAGAGAGCCCGTCGAGACCTGGCACGTCCATCAGATGGAGCCATCGCCACGTGATGTAAATTCCATCTGTCACCAGGCCTCGACTAGTCTCCCCCTGGTGGCTGACATGCTGTACGCCACATATAATATAGAAAAGTTTTTAGAGTTGAAAGAAAAATTGACTAAATATGACATAGATAAGTGTAAGGGGGCTATTATAAGAAGCAAAGCAAAGTATTTTTTGGAGGGGGAGAACAGCACTTATGTTCTTCTTCTCTAATCCAATAAAAAAATATCTTAGACAGATTGAAAATGTAAAGGGTGAAGTAGTAGATGATTATGTAGAGATTTTAGAGACAGTGCAGGATTTTTATGAGGACTTATTTAAGAAAGGGGAAGTGGATGAGGGGTGTGTACAGGAGATTTTAGGTAGTGTGGAGGTGAAAATTAATGTAGAGTTGATTGTTGATGGGAAGATTACAGTAAATGAAGTTATAGATGCGATAAAGGATTTACAGGTGAATAAGAGCCCTAGTGTAGATGGTATCATTGCAGAGTTCAAATTTATGAAAGTCTTTTAGTACCTATTTTATTGGACGTTTATCACTATATGGAGGAGAATGATTGTGTATCAGAATCGATGGTGACATGGATGATAACTATTTTATATAAAAACAAAGGGAGTAAGGTAAAATTGAAAAATTATAGGCTGATTAGTTTATTAAATGTGGATTACAAGATTTTAGCCAAAAATTTTAGCGAATAGGATGAAGAGAGTTTTACACAATATTATTGCACCAACACAGAATTATAGCGTTCCTGGGAGGGATATAGCGGACACAAAATGAATGGGGATAAGATGGGGGGTATTGTTTTAAGCATATATTTAAATAAGGCTTTTGATAGGGTAGAACATGATTTTATGTTTAGGGTTTTGGAAAGATTTGGCTTTGGTAATAAAATAATAGGGTGGATTAAATTATTAGGGAGAAATGCAATAGGGTTTTAACTGATTATTTTACTCTTGAGAGATCGGTAAGACAGGGATGTCCTTTATCTGCTTTATTGTATGTTTTATCAGTTGAACCTTTAGCAGCTTTTCTTAAGAAAGATAATTTGATTAATTGTGTACAGACTCCACAAGGGGGTTTAAGTTTGATTCACCAATATGCAGATGACACAACTATAACAGTTAGAGATGAGGACAGTGTAAAAAGGGTAATAGAGTGTTTTAAAATATATGGAAGAGCATCAGGAGCTAAAGTTAATATGGAAAAGTCTGTTGTAATGTATATTGGGAAGGTTAATGAGGGACATTTTTCTATTAACTTCTTAGGGATCAGCATGGTGCGTTGGAGCGCTGGCGCCCCACTCCCGACACTACCAGGTGAAATGCAAGGCGCCAAATTCAAAATCCAAAAGTTGAATTATTAAACATGCACCAATATACAAGTGTTTCATACTCATCAAAAGCTCTGTTCCTTGGCAATATCACAGCGTTGTCAGATTTCAAAAAGGCTTTACGGCAAAAGCACCACATTTGATTGTTTGAGGGTTGCACCTTCACTATTTTTCCCATTACCATGAATTCATTAGCCTTCACGGTTCACACAAAACACATTTCACAGCGAAAACAAATCAATTACCTGTTGAAGAACTTCTGCTGATGGCTTCCCAAGTGTCCAACGAAGACAATCCATGGTTCTTTTGTTAGAAAAAGTAATGTATTATATCCATAAATCTCCGTTTGGTTCGCGCGTTTATATTCAGAAACTACAGCCTCCACTCCTCCATTGAAACGTGAAGAGAACTCGTTCAACTTATACCTATAAACTTGTCCAAGAACAATCAAACATCCTTTTTAATGTATCCTTAGGAACACTTTTATGTATATTTACTATAATAATTCAACCGGAATATAAACTNAAGTTGAATTATTAAACATGCACCAATATACAAGTGTTTCATACTCATCAAAAGCTCTGTTTCTTGGCAATATCACAGCGTTGTCAGATTTCAAAAAGGCTTTACGGCAAAAGCACCACATTTGATTGTTTGAGGGTTGCACCTTCACTATTTTTCCCATTACCATGAATTCATTAGCCTTCACGGTTCACACAAAACACATTTCACAGCGAAAACAAATCAATTACCTGTTGAAGAACTTCTGCTGATGGCTTCCCAAGTGTCCAACGAAGACAATCCATGGTTCTTTTGTTAGAAAAAGTAATGTATTATATCCATAAATCTCCGTTTGGTTCGCGCGTTTATATTCAGAAACTACAGCCTCCACTCCTCCATTGAAACGTGAAGAGAACTCGTTCAACTTATACCTATAAACTTGTCCAAGAACAATCAAACATCCTTTTTAATGTATCCTTAGGAGCACTTTTATGTATATTTACTATAATAATTCAACCGGAATATAAACTGGGCGATAAGAACGGAAAAAAAACAAAGGACGAGCCTGGCAGGAGCGCGCGTTGTCTTGTATAGGACATCTGAGGGGACACTTACTGATTCCTCTTCTTCTCTGCTCTAAAGCATCTAATAAAAATCTGAACACTGTCTCGAGACTGTTGACATCGAGGAAGCGATAGGTACTGCATTCATATGCCCTTATATGGGCATTTTCATAAGGGAGGGGTTCTAAATGAGGCAATCTGTCAAAACCACTTTTTCCAGGACAGAAATTCCTCGGGTTTTCGCCTGCCATATCCGTTCTGTTTTACTCACAGACGAATGGTTAACACTTTTAGACAATTCAGAGTATTTCCTATCCAATGGTACTAAATATGTGCATATCCTATTTTCTGGGCCTGAATGGGAGGCATTTAACTTTGGGCACGCCAGGCTCTCCAAAACGGTCACCTCGTGCGCTACTCGGGCGCACACATTAATAAAACATTAACCCCGATCCTCCCAAATACTCTTTAATTGGTCTTAGTGGGTGTTTTTGGTTATATTTGTTATTCTTTTATTTTTCTGATAATGTAAGAGGATGAATTGTTCATCCCTATTTATTATCGATTTCTTGTTGTAACTTGTCTGTTTTTTGACAATAAAAGATAAAAAAATAAATAATAAATACACACTTCCGGTGAAGTTGAGTGAGACAGGTGTGGTAGATTGAGTGAGTGTTTGCTCGAGAGTTTTCTTTTGTTATTTTTCAAAAGATTTGAAGTTTAATTTTGTTTTTTTGCATTTGAATAAGTTTATTTTTGGTTAGTCTTTTCCCCCTTGCAGTTTTGCTGCTTGGGGGAGATTTTTTGGGAATCTTTTTATTTTTCAATGGCGGACAACATGGCAACGACGAACGGAATGGACAAGGACAAAGAAAACGCACAAAGGAAGAAACATGGAAATGAAGGAGAGAAGAAATACGGCACAGAATTAACGGTGGCAGTGGAGTTGATGGGAGAAGAAAAGGTAACGACGATGGAATTATTGCGATCAATTAAGGATGTGTGCGGCGAAGTGGTGGGATGCAGAATGAAAGGAGAAAGAAAGTATGAAATTACAATGCGTACTGGAAAAGGAAAGGAGCGTATAATGGATGGATTCATGATAAAAGACAATAATTATGCCGAGAGATATGACAACGAATGAGCTCAGTCTCTTTTATGAATCTTCCTGGATATACAGTGGGGCAAAAAAGTATTTAGTCAGCCACCAATTGTGCAAGTTCTCTCACTTAAAAAGATGAGAGGCCTGTAATTTTCATCATAGGTACACTTCAACTATGACAGACAAAATGAGGAAAACAAATCCAGAAAATCACATTGTAGGATTTTTTATGAATTTATTTGCAAATTATGGTGGAAAATAAGTATTTGGTCACATACAAACAAGCAAGATTTCTGGCTCTCACAGACCTGTAACTTCTTCTTTAAGAGGCTCCTCTGTCCTCCACTCGTTACCTGTATTAATGGCACCAGTTTGAACTTGTTATCAGTATAAAAGACACCTGTCCACAACCTCAAACAGTCACAGTCCAAACTCCACTATGGCCAAGACCAAAGAGCTGTCAAAGGACACCAGAAACAAAATTGTAGACCTGCACCAGGTTGGGAAGACTGAATCTGCAATAGGTAAGCAGCTTGGTTTGAAGAAATCAACTGTGGGAGCAATTATTAGGAAATGGAAGACATACAAGACCACTGATAATCTTCCTCGATCTGGGGCTCCACGCAAGATCTCACCCCGTGGGGTCAAAATGATCACAAGAACGGTGAGCAAGAATCCCAGAACCACACGGGGGGACCTAGTGAATGACCTGCAGAGAGCTGGGACCAAAGTAACAAAGCCTACCATCAGTAACACACTACGCCGCCAGGGACTCAAATCCTGCAGTGCCAGACGTGTCCCCCTGCTTAAGCCAGTACATGTTCAGGCCCGTCTGAAGTTTGCTAGAGAGCATTTGGATGATCCAGATGAGGATTGGGAGAATGTCATATGGTCAGATGAAACCAAAATAGAACTTTTTGGTAAAAACTCAACTCGTCGTGTTTGGAGGACAAAGAATGCTGAGTTGCATCCAAAGAACACCATACCTACTGTGAAGCATGGGGGTGGAAACATCATGCTTTGGGGCTGTTTTTCTGCAAAGGGACCAGGACGACTGATCCGTGTAAAGGAAAGAATGAATGGGGCCATGTATCGTGAGATTTTGAGTGAAAACCTCCTTCCATCAGCAAGGGCATTGAAGATGAAACGTGGCTGGGTCTTTCAGCATGACAATGATCCCAAACACACCGCCCGGGCAACGAAGGAGTGGCTTCGTAAGAAGCATTTCAAGGTCCTGGAGTGGCCTAGCCAGTCTCCAGATCTCAACCCCATAGAAAATCTTTGGAGGGAGTTGAAAGTCCGTGTTGCCCAGCGACAGCCCCAAAACATCACTGCTCTAGAGGAGATCTGCATGGAGGAATGGGCCAAAATACCAGCAACAGTGTGTGAAAACCTTGTGAAGACTTACAGNAAAAATCCTACAATGTGATTTTCTGGATTTCTTTTTCTCATTTCGTCTGTCATAGTTGAAGTGTACCTATGATGAAAATTACAGGCCTCTCTCATCTTTTTAAGTTGGAGAACTTGCACAATTGGTGGCTGACTAAATACTTTTTTGCCCCACTGTATTGAGGACAGCGCTATACTGGATAAGCTGCGTAGCTGGGGTGTAGCTGCTGTCTCGGATATCAGGAGGAGAGTTTGGTCAGGGACGGAGATGGTACGAGATATTGTAAAGTGAAATTCACTGACACCGTGAAATCTTTGCCGTTTCCACTAAATTTGAGACACTGGAGGGAGGAGAATACTTTAGAGTAATCCATGATAAGCAGGTCAGGGTTTGTCGGCTATGTATTCAAGATTGCACTGAATTTAAGTGTTTTAAGTGCGGGAAGCAAGGATATTATGCGAGGGAATGTGTTGGAGGGAAGGACAGGGCATTTTGAGGTGGATGCCGGATGAGAGCAGAAGAGTGCAACTGTGGAGAGGTTTTGGCTGTAGAGGGGAGTCAGGAACTTTTCGATGAAGCAGTTGTATCACAGCAAGAATAAGAAGATGGAGGAGAGGACGAGAGAGGGAGAGGGGAGAAGATGGAAAGGAGGGCGGATGACATCGGGAGCGGTATGGATTCTGAGATAAGAAGAGGGAGTTTTCCAGAAGAGGGAATGATTGGGCTGAGTGGAAGCACTGGGGACTCACAGGTTTTGGGAGGAAACTCAGCCCAAATGAGTACCTTGGGAGGTAGTGAAATGGAGGGGAGTACGATTCTGACGACTATACAAGAGACTGAAATGGACACAGGGAGCACAACAGATATGGGACAGAAGAAAATGAGTTGCTTGGAAGAAATGGACTTAGATATTGAAAAGATAGAAAGAACAAGGAGGCTACAGGAAGAGGAAAGCGACGGTGGATGTGAAAAAGGATGGTAGAGTGAAAAAAAAAATGAAAACAGGTAGAGGACAATGAGAATATATTTGTTATCTCTATTTATTGGAATGGTTAATTTAATGTCAATAAATGTAAATGGTTTAAGGACAATGGAAAAATGTCAAAGTATTGTACAAATGAAGAATTCTGATATTTTATGTATATAAGAGACACACTGGGACAATGACTGGATATTGGAAGTTAAAAAAGTATGGAGAGATTTTATTTTCGTAAATAATGGTAGGGGGAATTCAAGTGGTGTTGCTATTTTATTGAGGAAGGATGTGGTGGATAATGTGATACATATATATGATGATAATAATGGGAGGATTTTAATTTTAGAGTTTGAATAATAAATATTTAAATAAATATTTATGCGCCAAATAATGAAATAGAGCGCAATAATTTATTTATAGAATTAGGAAAATGGTGTGAGAGAAATTGTATTGTAGTTTGGGATTTTAATGTTAAAATGGATAGACTTGATATGACAAGAGGAGCTATTTTTAGAATTGATTCATCTAGGGGGGTTTAAAGAAGATGTTAGAAAAAGGAATTATTGATATATGGAGGGAAGAAAATCCAGACAAAAGGAATTTTTCTAGAAGACAGGTGTTTTTTTTAGGTGAATTGAAACAAATAAGGATAGATTTGGTTTTGGTAAAAGAAGGTTTAAGGAATTTTATGAAAGATATTAAGTATGTTTTTACAACTTAGTGATCATGCAGGTTTCACATTTTCAGTGGGTTTAGATAAGGAAAGAACAGGGGGTGGAATATGGTGTATGAATGAAGGGTATTTAGGAGATGAGGAATATGAGAAACAACTTAAATCATTGATATAATTTGAAATGGAAGATAAGTATAAAGAGAATGATAAGTGTAAATGGTTGGAAAATGTTAAAGAAAAAAATAAAAGTATTTAGTATTAGATATGCAAGGAAGAAGAGATTTAGGATGAAAAGAGAAGAAAATTAGTTAAGAGCAAAATTGAATGAAGAAATTCGAAAATGTGATAATGAACCTAATTATAATATAGAAAGGTTTTTGGAATTAAAAGCAAAATTGAGTAAATATGAAATAGATAAGTGTAAGGGTGCAATTATAAGAAGTAAGGCAAAGTATGTTTTGGAGGGGAAGAAATGTACTTCGTTTTTCTTGGTTTAGAGAAGAGTAAGCAAAAGAGAACATATATTAGAGAGATTGAAAATGTAAAGGGTGAAGTTGTAAATGATTATGTAGAGATATTGGAAATGGTCCAGGATTTTTTTTTAGAAAGGGGAGGTGGATGAGGGGTGTGTAAAAGAGACTTTGGATAGTGTGGAGGTAAAACTTTATGTGGAGGATAAACAAATGTGTGATGGGAAGATGCGATTAAGGAGTTACAAGTAAATAAGAGTCCTGGAGTAGATGGAATAATTGCAGAGTTTTATGAAATATATGGCAGTCTTTTAGTACCTATTTTCTTGGAAGTTTATCAATATATGGAGGATAATAGTGTTTCAGAATCTATGGTGACAGGGATGATAACAATTTTATATAAAAATAAGGGGAGAAAGTTGAAACTGGAGAATTATAGGCCAATTAGTTTATTAAATTCGGATTATAAGATTTTAGCTAAAATACTAGCAAATAGGATGAAGAAAGTTTTAAATGATATTATAGTGTGCCTGGTAGAGATATTGCTGATACAATTAATACAATTATATATGTTATTGTCACATCCTGGCCATAGAGAGCCCTCTGGGTTCTCTATGGGGTTTTGGGGCAGGACGTGACCAGGGGTGTTTAGCATTCTTTATGTTGGTTTTTGAGTTGGTTCCCAATTAGAGGCAGCTGTTGTTCGTTGCCTCTAATTGGGGATCCTATTTAGTTTGGTCTTTCCCCCACCTGTTTTGTGGGATATTGCATGTATGTTTGACTGTTGTATGCGCTGCGCATTTATTGCCGATCGTTTTGGTCTTTGTTTATTTGTAAGTTTCACATTTGTATTAAAAGATGTGGAACGCAACACACGCTGCTCCTTGGTTCGTTCCTAACGATCGTGACAGTGATAAATAAAATGAATAAGGATAAGATAGGGGGAATTGTTTTAAGTATAGATTTAAATAAAGCTTTTGATAGGGTGGAACATGATTTAATGTTTAGGGTAATAGAATAATAGGATGGATATAATTATCATACAAGAAGGCAAAAAGTAGGGTAAAGTGTAATGTGGTTTTAACTGATTAGTTTATTATTGAAAGATCTGTGAGACAGGGGTGTCCTTTATCAGCTTTATTATATGTTATATAGTCTGAACCTCTAGCAGCTTTTCTTAAAAAATATAAATGTATAAATTGTTTACAGACTCCGCAAGGAGGTTTTAGTTTGATTCATCAATATGCAGACGATACAACTATAACAGTTAGAGATGAGGGAAGTGTAAAAAGGGTGATGGAGTGTTTTAAAGTATATGGAAAAGCCTCAGGTGCTAAGGTTAACATGGAGAGGTCGGTAGTAATGTATATTGGGAAGTAAGGAAAAGGAAGCTAGGGATCTGACATGGAGTGGAACAATAAACAAAGTCAGGAATTTTTTTATAATGTGGAAGGCGGAGGTCTGAAATTTTAAGGGAAAGTAATTGTAATAAATTCATTATTGATGTAAATTTTTATTTATGTAATGAACGTTTTAGATATGCCAGAATGGGTTTTATCTGAAATTAATACGATTTTAGTTTTTTTATGGGATGGGAAGGGGGTGAAAATATCTTTTAAAACTTTGATTGCAGGTTATGAGGAGGGGGGTTTGAAGTTTTTAGTGTGAGGAAAACAGAAATTGAAGTAAAAATGGTACGGAAATATTTATATGGTGAATTGGATTATGGGTGGAAAAGGTTTTTTATGGAGGATTTACAGGAGGTAGGGAGGATGGTTTATTGATGTGTATAAAAAAGGACATTTTAGGAAATATACCTTTGTTTCATAGAGAAGTGTTTTAGGCTTGGGGGCAGTTTTTACCAAGTATTTCTTATGAATGTACCTTATCCTCGGGTAATGTGGAGGTTAACCCAGGCCCTGCGTGTCCCCAGGCACTCTCATTTGTTGACTTCTGTAATTGAAAAATCCTTGGTTTCATGCATGTTAACATCAGAATCCTCCTCCCTAAGTTTTTTTTACTCACTACTTTAGCACACTCCGCCAACCCTGATGTCCTTGCCGTGTCTGAATCCTGGTTTAGGAAGGCCACCAAAAATTCTGAGATTTCCATACCCAACTACAACATTTTCCATCAAGATAGAACTGCCAAAGGTGGAGGAGTTGCATTCTACTGCCATACTTTCCAGGTCTATGCCCAAACAGTTTGAACTTCTAATTAAAAAAATGTACCTCTCCAGAAATAAGTCTCTCACTGTTGCCGCCTGTTATAGACCCCCTCATAGATGTTATCCTGACCAACTTGCCCTCCAAATACATCTGCTGTTTTCAATCAGGATGTCAGCGATCACTGCCTCATTGCCACCCCTCATCACTGTCAAACGCTCCCTAAAACACTTTTGCGAGCAGGCCTTTCTAATCGACCTGGCCCGGGTATCATGGAAGGATTTTGACCTCATCCCGTCAGTAGAGGATGCCTGGTCGTTCTTTAAAAGTAATTTCCTCACCATCTTAAATAAGCATGCCCCTTTCAAAAAATGTAGAACTAAGAACAGATACAGCCCTTGGTTCACTCCAGACCTGACTGCCCTTGACCAGCACAAGAACATCCTGTGGCGGACTGCAATAGCATCGAATAGTCCCCGTGATATGCAACTGTTCAGGAAAGCAAAGGCTAGCTTTTTCAACCAAAGATTTGCATCCTGCAGCTCTAACTCCAAAACGTTTTGGGACACTGTAAAGTCCATGGAGAACAAGATCAGCTGCCCACTGCACTGAGGCTAGGTAACACGGTCCACACCGATAAATCCATGATAATCGAACATTTCAATAAGCATTTCTCTACGGCTGGCCATGCTTTCCTCCTGGCTACCCCAACCCCGGCCGACAGCTCCGCCCCCACTGCAGCTACTTGCCCGAGCCTCCCCAGCTTCTCCTTCACCCAAATCAGGATAGCAGATGTTCTGAAAGAGCTGCAAAACCTGGACCTGTACAAATCAGCTGGGCTTGACAATCTGGACCCTCTCTTTCTAAAACTATCCGCCGCCATTGTTGCAACCCCTATTACCAGTCTGTTCAACCTCTCTTTCATATCGTCCGAGATCTCTAAAGATTGGAAAGCTGCCACGGTCATCCCCCTCTTCTAAGGGGGTGACACTCTAGACCCAAACTGCTATAGACCTATATCCATCCTGCCCTGCCTCTCTAAAATCTTCGAAAGCCAAGTTAATATACAGATTACTGACCATTTCGAATCCCACCGTACCTTCTCCGCTGTGCAATCCGGTTTCCGAGCTGGTCACGGGTGCACCTCAGCCACGCTCAAGGTACTAAACGATATCAGAACCGCCATCGATAAAAGACAGTACTGTGCAGCTGTCTTCATCGACCTGGCCAAGACTTTCGACTCTTATCAATTACCGTATTCTTATCGGCAGACTCAATAGGCTTGGTTTCTCAAATGACTGCCTTGCCTGGTTCACCAACTACTTTGCAGACAGAGTTCATTGTGTCAAATCAGAGGGCCTGCTGTCCGGACCTCTGGCAGTCTCTATGGGGGTACCACAGGGTTCAATTCTCGGGCCAACCTTTCTCTGTATACATCAATGATGTCGCTCTTGCTGCGGCTGATTCCCTGATCCACCTCTACGCGGACGACACCATTCTGTATACTTCTGGCCCTTCTTTGGACACTGGGCAAACTAACCTCCAAACGAGCTTCAATGCCATACAGCACTCCTTCCGTGGCCTCCAACTGCTCCTAAACGCTAGTAAAACCAAATGCATGCTTTTCAACCGTTCGTTGCCCGCATGCGCCCACCCGACTAGCATCACTACCATGGACAGTTCTGACCTAGAATATGTGGACAACTACAACTATCTAAGTGTCTGGCTAGACAGTAAACTCTCCTTCCAGACTCATATTAAACATCTCCAATCCAATATCAAATCTTGAATCGGCTTTCTATTTCGCAACAAAGCCTCCTTCACTCACGCCGCCAAACTTATCCTAGTAAAAGTGACTATCCTACCGATCCTCGACTTCGGCGATGTCATCTACAAAATAGCTTCCAATACTCTACTCAGCAAACTATCACAGTGCCATCCGTTTTGTTACCAAAGCCCCTTATACCACCCACCACTGCGACCTGTATACTCTAGTCGGCTGGGCCTCGCTACATATCCGTCGCCAGACCCACTGGCTCCAGGTCATCTATAAGTCTATGCTAGGTAAAGCTCCGCCTTATCTCAGCTCACTGGTCACGATATCTACACCCACCCATAGCCAGCAGGTTTATCTCACTGGTCATCCCCAAAGCCAACAACTCCGCCTTTCCTTCCAGTTCTCTGCTGCCAGTGACTGGAACTAATTGCAAAAATTGCTGAAGCTGGAGACATATCTCCCTCACTAACTTTAAACACCAGTTTTCTGAGCAGCTAACCGATCGCTGCAGCTGTACATAGTCCATCTGTAAATACCCCACCCAATTTAACTACCTCATCCCCATACGGTTTTTATTTACTTTTCTGCTCTTTTGCACACCAGTATCTCTACTGCTAAATTGTAATTTACTTCGCTACTATAGCCTATTTATTGCCTACCTCCTCACGCCATTTGCACGCACTGTATATAGACTTTATTTTTTTCCCTATTGTGTTATTGACTGTACGCTTGTTTATTCCATGTGTAACTCTGTTGTTTGTGTCGCACTGCTTTGCTTTAGCCGAGACTCCCCGCGCCAAATTCAAAATCCAAACGTTGAATTTTAAAACATTTATCAATATACAAGTATTGCATAGTCATCAAAAGCTCAGAGTCTTGGCAATATCACAGCGTTGTCAGATTTCAAAAAGGCTTTACGGCGAAAGCACAACATTTGATTGTTTGAGGATAGCACCTCTCATATTTATGCATTAGCATAATTCCATAACCAGCGCGGGTCTCTCAAAACACATATAAGAGCTAAAATAAATCGCCTACCATTTGATGATCTTCTGCTGAGGGCAATCCGAAGTGTCCAAGCAAGACAATCCATGTTTCTTTTGTTAGAAAGCACAACATTTGATTGTTTGAGGGTAGCACCTCCAATATTTTTCCCATTACCACAAATTCAAAAGCCATCACGGTTCACACAAAACACATTTCACAGCGAAAACAAATCAATTACCTTTTGAAGAACTTCTGCTGAGGGCTTCCCAAGTGTTGTTGGAGATTAACTCACTACAATTATTACATTTCCAGTATTCTGATTGATCACTTTGAAGTAGTAAGACAGAAAAACATATAATGAAGAAGACTTATTAAAACAGAATATCAGATGAGCTCAGGAAAATAGCCAAGGCTAAATAGTTGAACAATGGACATGAAGAAACAGGATGTCAGCAGGAAAGCCGTCTGGAACTGATTAACTTCTTAGGGGGCAGCTTCCGAGGTGACGGTTTTGGAGAGCCTGGCATGCCCAAAGTAAAATGCCTCCCATTCAGGCCCAGAAAATAGGATATGCACATATTTCGTACCATTGGATAGGAAACATTCTGAATAAAAGTGTTAACATTTTGTCTGTGAGTATAACGGAACGGATATGGCAGGCGAAAACTCTAGGAATTTCTGTCCTGAAAAAAGTGATTGACACATTGCCTCATTTAGAGCCCCTCCCTTATGAAAATGCAGTACCTATCGCTTCCTCTGGATGTCAACAGTCTCAAGAAAGTGTTCTGATTCTTTTTAGATGCTTTTAGAGCAGAGAAGACGACGAATAAGGAAGTGTCCACACAGATGTCAATACAAGTAAATGCGCGTTCACAGCTGGCGCGTTCTTTGGTTTTTTCCTTTCTTATCGCCCAGTTTATATTCCAAAGAAGTTAAGAGAAATAACATAATTTGAAGTATTGCAAGCAGCATAGTTAGTCACCAGCGTGTTTAAATAGCAAGTAAGGAGCCTAACTGGCTTTGCGAGGTGAGTAGATTGAAGATATATTTTCTTGTATCTGGAAAATAACGTTAGCTAAATAAGTTAGCCACGATTAGCTTGGGTATTTGACTGCCATGTGGAAAAATAGTAGGATTATGATTTAGAAGGTTTGGGTTAACTCTGTTCAGTAGTGGATTTTGAGGTTGAATTGTCCTTGTCAGAAACGGGGACAGGGGATATTAGGTAAACATTAACGTATAAGTGGTGTTTTACGGAGGTTAGCGTTGTATCTCGCCACGTTCAGCCCATCGCTAAAAGTTTAGATTTGAGGTTCACTGTTGATAAAATATGTATGCTATGTGGTAGAGCAGAAACACGAGGGGTTATTGGTTATTGTTTGATTATTAATTTCACTTAATGAAACATTGTATTATCTGATGTGTTTTGAGTGGGATTCTTTCTTCTGGGACTGATGGAAGTTGCCTAAAGTATGTGAGTTTAAGGAGACATAGGACAACACGTCTCAAACAACATTTTATTAAAATGCCTGGGATTAAATATCACTGATTCCTTACGCTGAGGAATTTACTACATTTGCGAAAGTAAATTGTTACATATTTGTTGGACATTGGTCTAGTTACAATACCAGGATAATAGTATCTAAGGGTAGCGCATGCTAAATTAAGTACATATAAACATTGAGGTAGATTAACACTAATGATTTGAGGGAGTACTGTGGACTTATCATTATTATCGTGTTTGGGTCGCTGAATCAGTGTAGTATAATGAATGCTAACGAAGTGTTTTGTGTTTTTCTAAGAACATGGGGATTTCACTGTCGCTCTTTGAAATGTTTGCTGGGGCTATAATCTTTGGGAGAGTCCGTAAATTACCAAATGAAATAAAGCCTGGCAATTGTTTGTTTGTTTTTACCTTAATTAAGGGTTGCAAATACACGCACATAACACATTTGTCATGACTATTTGTTGGTGTTATTTTACTTTGTTTAGTGAGTTTTCATTTTGTCTGAGTGCCAATGTATCTTAAAGGGGCATGCACACATATGGCAAGTTTTTATTTTCTGAGTTTTAATTAAAAACGTGAATTCTTTTGACAAAGGAATGTACTGGAAACCTGGGATACAACATGTATGAAATGTTTGACTATTTTTCATTAATTTGTCTAATATAGTAAGAAACACTTCTTTGAAGGGTTTGTATGACCTCTGTCGTGACTTTCCATTGTGGTTTGATCACCCGCATTGGAAAGCCATTTGGATAATGAATTTAAGGTCATTTGTCATACTGATTTTCAGGGTTATTTGTAATATTGATTATTATGATGTAGTTTCTAGTTCTTAGCCATATTTGTGATTTGGACTAATGTGAAGAAGGAGAGGGCGTTGCCTTTGACTGAGGGTAGGCTGCCTTAAGTTTATTTTCCTATGGCCATATGGGTAAAATATTTTTCTTTGTGGAGTTCTTAAGAGTAGTGATTTTAATTTGATGTTGTTATTTGAAATGTTGTTGTACTTTTTTGACCAGTAGTAGTGTTATTTCTTTTACACATTACTCCCATGGAGAGTTGTGTGTTACAAATGGGGGAGGGTACAGTCCTTTGAGCTTTTGGATTGAAGTTTACACACCTTGAGTTGTATGTGAAGGAGTGTATTGTTGTGTTGTTTGTTCTGTTCTGTTCCTGATGGGTTATAGGTCTAACTTTCTGATGCTGTGGCTCTGCGATGAAGCTGACAGTGTGATGGGGAGTATTAGTAGCCAATTTGAATGATTAGTTTCAATAGAATGTGTTGTTATTCTCTCTATTCTGACATATGTTTAGACAATTTAATTAAGAATAATTGGTAAAAGTAATAATAAATAATAAGTAATAATAAATTTATCATATAGTTACTGAACTGAACTAAACTGTTGTTCTGATCTGATATCTCAAGGTTATCATGAAAAGTGATCTTAATTCATGGAAGGGATAATTGGACCGAACAGTGTGTGTACCTCAAAACCCCCTCTAACTGTCTGAAGAAGACGAAAAGGACGCCAGAAGAATCAGTGCCTGAAAGAGGGGGTTGGTCAACTGTGCCCAAAATTGTGGGGTATCAGCTTGATTGTAGAGGTCTATACACTACATACAATTATAGTAATTTAGATTAAGAATGCATTGAGATACTGATCTGTATTATAATCGTGATAAAGTTATGAAATATGAAATAATTATACTGGATGTTAATATAAATATACATTCTGCTAATGTTGATGTGTGTTAAATTTAGTTTTTTACTTTGGGCGATAGGACCAATTTGAATCACTGAGCAATGTAATTTTACATTTTGGTTCGATAATTAATTGGGTTTTTAATTATGATTTGTAAACTGAAGGATTGATTTGAGTTTAGTAGTTGATGTATTAGGGATTGATAGTTTCTGATTGTTGCTTGGTTTAAATGTTTTGCTAACACCAGTGAATTTGAGCAGGAAGTTAATGTATTAATGGTATGTGCAAGAAGCAAGAAGGCCAAAAAGGGAACAAGGGCTAATAAACTATAAATGAGTATAGTCTAAGAATGCATAGGGATAACTTGCTTTTCGTTCCAGGCCTCTCATGACAAACAGGGGCAAAGGGGCTGTAATGAGAATAGCTATTACTTGTACTGAAAGTAAACATTTTATAAGTATACATTTTAATAGGGATGTCTGGGTTATAGAATAGTAATTGCATATAAGGTTTATAGTCTGTGTTTTGAAATAACACCCAATAATGGTAATGATTGAGATGGCATGAAGACCAGCATAATATGGGCATAGAACATAACAGTTGGATGTTTTTCCCCAGCTTTAGTTACTTTAAAAAGTAATGGGAAGGTTTTAAACAAGTATACATTTTTCCTCTTACATGTTTTATGGAACATGAGTGAATATTGTTCCAGAGGGATTGATGAATATTGACTAAATTGATTCAAGAATGTTTTAGTATGTATTCAACTATGGTAGGACTCATAAATGAAGGTTATGATAATAGAGGGGTGTTGTTTCTAGATACTATGTATATGGTTTCAGGAGATAGCTTACAGGAAAGGAAGGAAAGCTGTATAGAGATACATAGAGACAATTCTAAGGAAACTGAACATTACACATATCTAGATTATGGTGAGAGAAAAGTGATGGTGGTGGGAATTGGAACACTATGGTGCAAGTTTAAGAAACGTATGACTTAAGAGTTTGGATATTCTTCCAACTCAGTGGTATGTTTCTTTAATATTTTTACTGGTGGAAGACACTTAACTAATTACGTGCGGTAATACTTCTTATGACAGTTGGGCAATCATTATGTGTAAATGTAGCAGGAGAAAGAATGTTTACATAGGGATGTTAAAAAGGCCCGTAGGTGTCCTCCTAAGATCATGAATAAACTGAAAGTAAGTTCTAAAATGACTGTTTTTCTGGGTGACAGTGCAGGATCTAATGTGGTGAGAGATGCATTCAACCATAGTGTTGTTAAATATGAACATAAAAGCAACATTGTGCATTCGGTTGGTTTTGTTGTTTTATTCTGTTAAAAGAAAGGAAAAGCCAAACTAAAATGAATAAAACATAAATGTTTAAATAAAACCATGTTCTTCTCCATCCATTTTCCTGTCTGTTAAAACCCATTTTCTAAAACTTCTCGTTGGGGAGAGGTTAGGAGTGGGGTTTGGGGAGAGGTTAAGGTTAGGGTTAGAACCCTGGTTAGGGTAATGGTGAAGGTTAGGAGTGCGGTTTGGGTGGCTTTGTCCATAGGGTGGAAGTTCGGTCCTGTTGGATCTTTTTCTGTGGAGAGGGGCCGTTTCAGGCCATGGCGTGGCGCTGGAGGTCTCTTCTGAGTTGGGGTGATGTGTAGAGAGGTGAGTTGTCCTCTGCTTCGCTGCCTGGGGGGTGTGGGTGAGTGGGGGGATGAATTGACCGTTGTCTCTGGTGGGCCAGTCTCCTTGAAGGTGAGGGAGGAGTTCCGCAGGCTCTCCAGACGAGGTAGTAATGGGGTCTTTGAAGGAGTTCTTCTGCCGAGTAGGTGCAGTCGGTGAGGATGTGGTGGGTGTATTCTGTCTCGTTCCTGTAGTGTCTCTCCAGGATCTCAGGGTTCCTTCTGTGCCATTGCGTGGTGGCGATGGTTAGTTCGTCGAGGGTGTCGTTTGATGCTCTAGATGGGGTTAAGATGGCTATCAGTTGCCTTGTCTTGGTCTGGTAGCCAGGTGGTAGAGGGCCTCCGGAGAGGTGTTCGCTGGTTGCTTCCAGGTGGTGTCTCGCTCTGGTGAGTCTGGAGATCAGCTTAGCTGTTTTCTTGACACTGAGGTGGAGGTCTCTCTGGGTTGCTGTTCCGTAGGTCTACGGGTGTGGAGAGGAGAGATGGGCCGCTGGAATGATGGTAGGGAAGAGGAGGAGGAGATGTCCTCTGGTGTCGTGAAGAGGGGTCTCAGTGCTGCTGGTGTGTAGTCCTCTGTGATGGTGCTCCTGGTGTTTTGTCCTAGGGGAGGAGAAGGGCTGGGGACTGGTGAGTAGTCCATGGTACACGTAGTAGTGGTGGTTGCCTCTGCTGCTTTGCTGGAGCTGCTGACGGTGTGGGGCGTAGTCTCTGTTACTGAAGTGTCACTGTAGTGGTGTAGAGTCAGAGGTGGATCGGTTCGCCGTTGGGGAGGTGTTGCTCTGGAGGTAGGTGGGTTTCTTGATTCCCTGGAGTGTTTGGAAACCGTTGTGTAGCTTTGAAGAGGTCCCAGGGAGTGGTGGTGTTCAATTTTCTCTGTGTGGTGGTGGTCCTCTTGGTTGGAGATGCTACGTAGAGGTGCGTCCTGTTCTGTTGGTCTGCTCTGCCTCCCTGTATAGTGGGTGTGCCTGCATCTTCCTGTACCAAGGGGGGACCGATGGCCCATGTGGTAGTCGTGGTGTCTGTGCTGGGTCGATCTTGTGGAGAGCGGTGGTGTTCTGCTGGACGGGTGTGTGTCCTCTGCTGGGTGGTGTGTTGAGCGGAGGGGGTAATTGGTGTTTTATTGGTCCCTCTGTGGGTGCTGGGTCTGGTAGAGGTTGTCTCAGAGGATCGGTTGGAGAGTGTGTCCCTTTGTTCTGCTCCTGCCGTCCGAAGATCTGGTGGTCCGTGAGTGTGGTGGTGACGTTGTGGAGCTGGTTCCATCTTCTTGTGATGAGTAGATCGGTCCCCCCTGTGGAGGGTAGGAAGGATCGTTGTGGGCCGGGTAGCGTTGCTGGAGGTCCGCCGTAGGTGTAAGGGTGTCTGTTCTTCATTTTGGGTGTTGAGGTCGCTGGAGTGCTGGAAGTCCTTTGGGTCTCGTCCATCGCCGTCTTGTGTAGTGTGTGTGGGGGAGCTGTGTAAAACTCTAATTAACTTCTTGCCGCATGGATCCCGTGAGCGGGATCATTTCCGATAAAAACAAAGCACGCCAAATTCAAAATAAGAATTCGTAATATTTAACCTTCATGGAAATACAAGTGTTGCACATGGTTACAAAGTTTAGCGTCTTGGTAATCTAAATCTGTTGTCAGATTTCAAAAAGGCTTTACGGCGAAAGCAAAACATTTGATTATCTGAGGTCAGCACCTCACAAAAATAGCTTTTTCAACCAGCACTGGCAACACAAAATCACAAATTAAAGATATAAAAACTCACCTACTTTTGAAGATCTTCTGATGTTTTCAACCAGGAGGGTCCCAGCTACAAAACCGCTATTCGTTTTGTTCGATAAAGTACATATTTATATCCGAAAAACGCCGTTTAGACGGCGCAATTGATTTCAGAAATCCACAGAAAACACCTCCGTCAAAACAGTCAAAATTGCTCCCGGCAAACTTTGTCGTTTTTTGTCAAACAAAGACTTAGGTTGTCTAAAATGTTATAAAACGATAAAACTTCACACTAAAACAACTATGTTCAATAGACAAGGCAAATTCCCTCGCGAGTGCTCTCCCCAGAACTCGCCCAAACACTATTTTACTTCCGGTGCACGCTTTCCTTCACGTGAAAAAATTCATTTTTCAAAATACAAGCCCAAAGCCATCAATAGTAGACTGTTACCATATAGGGGAAGCCATAGGAATAGGAAAATGGTGGATGGATTCAATGCTATTCAATAGCTTTTTAAAATAAGAGCATGGGAGCAGAATTGTTTTTCTGGTCAGATCAGTTCTGTTATAGCCACAGACATAATTGTAACGGTTTTGGAAAATTCAGAGTCTTTTCTATCCAAAGCTACTAAATGATATGCATATCCTAGCTTCTGGGCCTGAGTGACAGCACGTTCACTTTTGGCACGTCAGACAGGCAGAAACTAGGAATTCTGCCCCCTAGCTGTAAGAGGTTAAGGAGAGAAAAAAGTACAAATAAAGAAAAAAGTAGCCAAAAAGAGGTGCTCCCAAAGTCCGTTGCGGATCCTGCCTTCCTCACAGCTGCACAACGGATCTAGAAGGGTCCCAGCCACGACGTGTTTCTGCCTGCTGGGCTTCTTCAGGTGGCAGGGAGAAAAGGGAAGTAAAAAGTGTGAAAAAAGGTGCACCTAGTCGGTACTAGGGAGCTACCCGTTCCGGACTGGAAAAAGGTGTGTGGGGTGCAGGTGTAGTGTTAGTGGGAGTGGAGGTCTGTTAGGTCTAGCAGTAGTGTGGTGAATCTTCTTCAGTGGGTCTCTTGCTCTTTGCTGTTATCTGGATGAAGTTGTCTCCTTGAAGTGCTTCGACAAAATGGTGCCGAGTCTGAGATGATGCCCTTCTTTTATAGAGAAAAGGGGTGTGGTCCAGCAGGTGTCGAGGATTCTCGTGTTGGAGGTAAGAGTCGAAGTCTGTGGGATTAGAAAGAGTCCTTGATGAGGTTCCTAGGTTCCTAGGACCTTTGTTCTGCCATAGACCTGTGTGTTAGCATCAAGGGGCGGTAGGCTCATCCTCTCTGGTTTTAAGTGCCATGTCCAGGAGGTGTCAGAAGCAAGGGTTAGGGGTTAGGGTAAATTCTGTTTGTTGAGGTTTTGCACCTTGAGTTGCACTGGCCTATTGTGATCTTCTCTTTTATTGTTTCCAATCCTGGGTTTATGGAGAGA
>QNTS01004461.1:31671-69198 GCA_003317085.1 Hucho hucho
GACCTTTGTTCTGCCATAGACCTGTGTGTTAGCATCAAGGGGCGGTAGGCTCATCCTCTCTGGTTTTAAGTGCCATGTCCAGGAGGTGTCAGAAGCAAGGGTTAGGGGTTAGGGTAAATTCTGTTTGTTGAGGTTTTGCACCTTGAGTTGCACTGGCCTATTGTGATCTTCTCTTTTATTGTTTCCAATCCTGGGTTTATGGAGAGATTTGTGTGTGTGAAAATGTAAAATGTATGAATAGTTGACCTACCCTTATATTTTGCCATTCAGTCCAAGTGGAGCCAAAGATCTATGGGTGGCTATCCACTTGGATTCTGCGGCCTTTCTCTGGGCTATGGTCCAGGTGGAGATAGTTTCTAGCCCAGTGATGTTCAGGTGTATAATGGGGTGTGATTGGAAATGTGTGGATAATTTATTGTTAGTGATTGTATATAGGTATTGTTTAAGACGTGTTAAGATTGTAAGCCCAGTTTCCCCGACATATATTTTCTGACATAATGCACAGGTGATTGCATAGACGATATTGGTGCTGTTTATGTTCATCAGTTGTTTGATTGGGCTGAAGGTGTGTGCGTGTCTGTAGTAGTGATTTTCCATGGGTAATGAGGGGGAGGGCCTGTTCGAAAATTTTGCATGAACTAAAAGGTCCTTCAGGTTGGAATTCCTCCTTTATGCTAAGATGGGTCGGAATGGTTGTAGTGGGTGGAAGGCATGTTGTGTATTTAAAAATGCGCTTTTTAGTCTTGAATGTATGAGCTGGTTTGTGTGTGAATAGGTGCTGATGATAGGTAACTGCTGGAGTTCAGGCCCTGTAACCAAGATGGGAGTGGGGGTTCTAGGGAAAGTCTGAGGGTAGTGGAATGAGATTGGATTGGGATTCAGACCCTGGTTAGGGAAAGGGATATGGGTGGACTGGTCAGAGGTCTGTGGTGGTGGTATTGAAGGTGAAGTTCGGAGGCAGCCCCAGTGTTCTGGTGGTCCTTATAGGCATTCTGGTCCTGATCCTGGGGGTTAGGGTAAGGGTTGGGATTAGGGTTAGAAACCGGGTTCAGGTTAGGTTTAGGGTTGGGGGTAGGGAACAGTGCCACCTGGGTTAAGGTTAGGAGGGAGAGGCAATTGATTTTGGATGATGCTTGCTAGCGTGTCAGCTTTGAGTATCCCCTCCTCCTCAATGCCTCGAATAATGTGTGTGTAGCTGTATTGAAATCCGTCTGTTGAGTGCATAATCTGTAGAATCGGATGATTTGTGATTTGATAATCCCCCTAAAGGTATGTTTGGGGTGGAAACTGGATCGGTGGATTAATGCATGTGTCTGTTTCTTTGAAGTAAACTTTTAGATACTATTGCATGGTCGGAACTAGAAGCACAAGCATTTCTCTACACTCGCATTAACATCTGCTAACCATGTGTATGTGACATAACATTTGATTTGATTTAGTGTGTAGGTAAACTATGGTTGCTTCAATGTCTGGAAAGAAAACTGTGGTGTCTAAGAAATGTATTCTATGTGGGTGTATGACATATCTGACTGTGATGGTGGTTGTTCAGGATCTCTGAATGTGGTGAAGTCCTGTAGATTATGTTGCCACACTCCGAGGATATCATCCAGGGTTAGGGTTAGTTCCATGCTGTAGTCTCCCAGTCCGCCATGTATATGTTTGCTTATGCTGGGTCAGGGTTAGGGGTAGTTTGTAGTTTTGAGTCGGTTGATCCACTTCCATCTCTGACACGTGGAAGCCGAAGTGGGGGGAAAGGGAATGGGTGCGCTCCACAACATTGACGCGCGAGACAGGGGTCAATGTTACTCCCCATCAGATCCTTCTTTTCATCTCCACGTTGTCTATGTATTTACTCCGTGTCCGTCTGTCTGTAATCCTGTATGTTTTCAATCATAAGTATAATTAAGAGTTATTCCCTTCCAGGATCCTAACTCCCAATTATCCCATGTCTAGTCAAATCCAGCTGGTCTGTTTGGGTAAACTCTGCGTAGGATCAGGCAAAAGCCCTCGAGTTGCGTACCTTATGCAGGTCCGGCCCTCACTTGGTTGCCATGTGTCCATGTCGAGTGGTTAGTCATTGAACTTCCATTGGTTTGAGCAGACAAAAACCCAGAAGGCAAGCCCTCTCTACGGTTGTCATGCATCCGCCCTTGGAGTTCCGTCCAGCGTCCTTGTAGATACATGGTGGGTTTAGGATCAGGCAAACTCCTCGAGTTGCGTACCGTGTGAGTTGATTGCCATGTGTCCATACCAGCCATGTCAGTCTGTCACACTTGCGAGTTTCGGCAGACCAAAACCCCCAGGAGGAGACCTCCTATACGGCTGTCACGCATCCGCCCCAAGTGTAGTCCTAGGTAATCCAGTGGTTCGGGTGGCAGTGACCCATGGGGCTACTCCCTTCCAGGATCATAGCGTTCCAGTGGTATGTCATCCCTAGACAGTTGATTTTTTTCATAGTAAGAAGGTCAAAAAGTGGTTCGGTTGTTCAGGCTAAGTATGGCGGGTTGAGGGGTCCCCCAGTGAAAAGTTGCTCTGTGGGATCCAATGCTCCGCCAGACATCATCTGAGCACCCCAGGGATCTCCCGGCCCCGGGATAATTCCAGCGGCACCGCCTACCTCCCAAAGCACCTTTTTACTTTATTAAAAACTCTTAACACGCGCTACTGGACATACTATCAATCTAATTCTAAACTGGGGTAGGTAGTCGTCCAGCACGGTACGTGAGTCTTCATTGGATGGGGGGAGATGTTGGCCGATTGGTCTGCACAAAGGGACCCGGAGAGGTCCCGAAGGAGACCGGTCTTTCCATCTTAACCGGCCGTCTCATTCAGGGCATGGAAGGGCCTATGTTGCTTAGGAGGCAATCGCTGCGGGGGAGTCCCCTGGGTCGGGGTCCCCAGAGTAGTTGGAGAAAAAATATTTAGCGTCCGTTTGGGGTGCAGGTGGGTATATATAAAAGATGGTGGTTTGGTGAAAAAATTATTATCCTCCAAGGGTCCATGGTCATGGTAACCCCAAGAGGAGAGAATTCAGGATGAATTTATAGTAGAATGTCAAGAGTCCTTAGTCACGGTAACTCTGAAATGTTATTAAAGATCTATTTTTACGGTCCTAATGACCCCCTTTCTTATTTTAAATGGTTTGTGGGGTTTGGGTTGTGTATGTGTAGTATGTTTCCAGGAGTGCTTTGTTTAAGTTTGGGATTAAAATTCTTGCTTTGTGCATGTAGCCCGGAGGTAGGTTACTCCCCTCCAAATTATTTCTGGCTCCGATGACCTTGGAGAGTATCCTGGCTGTAGTGTTGAGGCTAGTGGGAATAGCCTGCTCCATGGTGAGGTTCATTCGTTCCGTTTGGTCTTGGTGACACCAGGTTGTCCGGCGTGGTCGGAATTGTTGTGGAGTGTCTGGATGTTCCATTGGGCTTCTCTTCTTCTGTGGGATTGTCCCACCTCTGGAGGCATCACTCCTGCGGTACCGGACCTGTAAGGGTGGGCTGCTCGACAGAGTGTGGTGGATTGATCCAGCCCGTTGAGTGTCTGGAGGTGGATGTGCGACGGAGTCGGGGTCCCAAAGTGGGTGACTTCGTTGGGAGGTTCCTATGCCGATGATCATGAAGTTGTGGAGTACTGGGCAGCAGTGATGAAGTTTTAAGAGTCTGTGAAGTGTACGCCTTGATTTACCCAAAAATTGTTGTGCCCATGAAAAAGGGCCGGTATTTCCTATCCCAATGGGAAGGATTGTGGTCTGGAAGGCCGACGTCATCTCTGTCCCTCCTATGGAGTGGTTAGCGGTGGTGATATTCCGTTAGAAGAGTGAACGTGTTCAGCAGGTTTGAGACCTGGCCTTGCGAAGAGCTAGGTGTCTGGAAGGTCCTGGAGTCTCATGGTGCGGGAGTTGCTGTGGGGTCCCGTGGTTTTTTGCTCCATACGATATTAGATGATGTAGGGGTGTTGTAATCGGATTGCCGAGCCTCATGAGTCTCTGTAGGTCGGGAAAAATATTGGTCCCGGTAGGTGTAAAATTCACCCAGTGTGGGATGAGTTTCTCAATGCGTTTGGCGCCTGAAAATGTGGCTCTGTATGTAACGGAGACAACGTATCCGCAGTGAGACTCGGTTGCCGGTCGAAACTTTTTTTGTCTGGCCCCTCTATGCGTATCCTTTTAACTTCTTAGGGAGCATCTCCCGAGGTGACGGTTTTGGAGAGTCTGGCGTGCCCAAAGTAAAATGCCTCCCACTCAGGCCCAGAAAATAGGATATGCACATAATTAGTACTATTGGATAGGAAACACTGAAGTTTCTAAGAGTGTTAAAATATTGTCTGTGAGTATAACAGAACGGACATGGCAGGCAAAAACCCGAGGAATTCCTGTCCTGGAAAAAGTGTATTTGACACATTGCCTCATTTTGAACCCCTCCCTATTGAAAATGACCATATAAGGTAGTAAGATTTCAGTACCTATTGCTTCCACTGGATGTCAACAGTCTCTAGACAGTGTTTTGATTATGTTTAGTTGATCTGGATGGTAAGAATTAGGAAGTGGTCACCAGAAGAGTATGCGCGCTGTGGTTTTTTCCTTTCCTATCGCCAAGTTTACAATCCGGGTTGAAATATTATACTAAATATACATAAAAGTGTTCCGAAGGATACATTATCAATGATGTTTTATTGTTCTTGGACAAGTGTATAGGTATATTTGAACGCGTCTCTTCACGTTTCAATGGGCGATTCGACGTTGGATTTTCTGAACATAACGCACCAACCAAACGGAGATTTATGGATATAATAAATGACTTTTTCTAACAAAAGAACCATTGGATGTCTTCGTTGGACACTTGGGAAGCCCTCAGCAGAAGTTCTTCGGTAGGTAAGGCCTCTGGAAATAGGCCACGGGCTATTATTGCATGTTTTGACAAATTTAAGCAAAAGGAAATGACGAAGAGCAGGGGCAGAGAACTCAGAAACACTGATTTTGGAATGAGTGATCACTTCCCCACCGAGATCAATGAAAGCAGAAAAAATATATATCCAATCATGAAGGAAAAGCGTTGCCTGAATCAACGAGTCTCCATGGTGATGGATAAACTTTACATCAACAGGCAATTGTATCGAGACTCTAGAGTAACTCCCTGGCTATTTTAATCCAATGTTCAAATTTGGGTTTATGTGTTGTAGTATATCATGACAACTTCAACTATAATGAATACATGCTTTAATAATAATTCAAACAGAACAAAATTGATGAGATATGCCGAGAACTGTGGTTTGAAACAAATGGTTAATGATACTACTAGATCATCAATTAAGTTGGGTCATCGTTCAGACACATGCATTGATCTGCAATGCTTAAAAGCCAGATCAATGCCGGTGGGCTGGACAGACCATAATATTGTGACCATAACCATGAACACTGAGGTTCCAAAGAAACCCCCAAGGATTGTGGTCAAGAGAAATTTTAAAACATTTAAACATGAGCTATTTCTAAATAATTTGGCTGCTGTACCCTGGGAGCTAATTTATCTAGAGGATGAACTAAATCACGCTACAGAATGTTTTATTGATATGCTCACTGAGGTAATGGACCATCATGCCCCTTTAAGAAAGAGTACAGTTGGTGCTCGTCCATCTCCATGGATTGATGATGAACTGGGTGAGGCTTTTTCTCAAAGAAATATGGCAAAAGTCTTAGCAGCCAAATCAAAACTAGAAATTCATTAACAGAATTATAGAACATTACGTAATTATGCAGTTAAATTGAATCGTAAGAAAAAAACGTTATTTTACAACAATGCTTTTATTGATTGTAAAAAATGATTCTACAAAGGTATGGAATACAGTTAAGGGCTTACTGGGTACATTTATTTCATCATGCCCATCTAGTGTGGAGGTTGAAGGGAGAACCATAACAAAACCAGTTGATATTGCCAATCATTTTGCAGATTATTTTACTGAGCAATAATGTAAACATACAATCTATTGTCCAATGGATTGATGATCATATTATGAGAAACAAGACCTGCTCTTTTAGTCTGCAGACAGTGTCAGTAGAGGAGGTGTTAAACCTATTGAAATCCTTACCCGATGGTAAATCTACAGGGTATGGTTTTATGGACAATTTTTTGATTCGCTGTGCTGCTCCACAGATTGCAGCTCCACTGAGATATATATTTAATTGGTCACTGGAAAAGGGGATGTTTGCAAATGTATGGAAGCATGCGAAACTGTGTCCTATTCCGAAAGACAGCAAAGAACCCATTACTCCTGCCAATAGTCGACCAATTAGTCTACTCCCTTCACTCAGTAAGATATTGGAGGGTATTGTGAGTAGACAAATATGGGAGTATATGGAAAATAATGATCTGATTACAGCTAATCAGCATGCTTATCACAAAAACCATTCCACTACCACTGCATTGGTTGACATGACTGACCAGTGGCTCAATGCTATGGATAATGGCAAGTTTGTGGGTGTACTATTTTTAGATTTCAGTGCAGCATTTGATTTAGTGGATCATTAAATAATTTTGACAAAATTAATGCATTATGGTTTTAAGGAGGTAGCATTGAATTGGGTACAGTCATAATCTGGAGGAACACCTTACCCTACGAAATAGAAATGCTGAGGAGCTCTCCGACCCAAAACAGGGTGGGGAAAAAAGGGTAAGTTGGAATGGGAGAGCTCCTGAACCCCCCCCCCCAAATAAATCTCCTTTTTAAATCCTGTTTTAACCTCTCCATGCCACCCCCCTTTACCCCGGAGCGAGAGAGGGAAAGTACCCGATAAAAAAGTACCCGACTGTTCAAAATGCCTTCTTTCCTTTTAGCACTGTTTTACTCACACATTTTATGGCTATTAAAATCACCTCTATTAATGTAAGGAGTGTGAAAACAGAGACACGGGAACAGTCGGTTTCATCCTTTTTAGAAAGGTTTAACTCAGATGTGTTTTTATTACAGGAGTGTTGTCTACCCTTTTTTATCTTCTTACAGCAAATGGGAGGATAAGTGGCAGCACGGGCCCTCCATTTGGAGCAGATCCAATTTTAATAAAAATGACGATGTTGCCATTTTAATCAAGACCCCACAGGTGGTGGTGAGGGGGAGCACGGTGGTGGTTGGTGGGTGTGCTCTTTTAGCCAACTGCACTTTTATAGGGAGGGATTTTAACGTGCTAAATGTGTATGGTTTTAATGACAAACATGACCGGTGCGCACTTTTAGAAGACCTGCAGTCCCACATGCTAGGGAGGGATCCTCTAGTGGTGGGTGGGGATTTTAACTGTGTTTTAAGTAGAGCAGACAAGAGAGGGGCGGGAGAGGATTTTAAGGTAGATAAGTCAAGTGTTTTATTGCAAGGGTTGTGCAGGGATTTTAAACTGACTGACTGTTTTAAAACCCTGCATCCAAGAGAGGAGGGCTTCACTTGGACCAGTGGTGACGGCACCAGAGCCTCTCGCATTGACTACCTGTTTACCAGGGACTGTCCCCCAACTGATGCTAGAATAACCCCTGCTTTCTTCTCAGATCACGTAATGCTGACGTGCACCCTTTCACTAACGTCGGTTGTGACTGTGGGAAGAGGGCCCTGGAAACTGAACTGCTCCCTCTTAGAACCTGATTTTGTTTTGTCTTAGTCTTGTCTGGAATGTTCGTCTGTAGTTGGTTTTAGTATATTTATTTCTTCCGTTTTTTTTATTTGATAGGGGTGAATTGTTCACCTGCCCATGTTTAGTCTCGTGTCTTTTGTATTGGTTCTGTGTAAATTGCACTGTAAATATTGTTAACTTGTCAGGGAGTGGTGGGGCCCTAGCGTTTTTGCCAGCAAGTTGGTTTTGTAGGAGAGGGAATTGTTTCCTGGTATCTATCTATATATATACAGTTGAAGTCGGAAGTTTACATGCACTTAGGTTGGAGTCATTAAAACTCGTTTTTCAACCACTCCACAATTTTCGGCAAGTCGGTTAGGACATCTACTTTGTGCAAGACAAGTAATTTTTCCAACAATTGTTTACACACAGGTTTTTTCACTTATCACAATTCCAGTGGGTCAGAAGTTTACATACACTAAGTTGACTGTGCCTTTAAATAGCTTGGAAAATTATGTCATGGCTTTAGAAGCTTATGATAGGCTAATTGACATCATATGGAGGTGTTCCTGTGGATTGATTTCAAGGCCTACCTTCAAACTCAGCGCCTATTTGCTTGACATCATGGGGAAATCAAAATAAATCAGCCAAAAATTGTAGACATCCACAAGTCTGGTTCATCCTTGGGAGCAATTTCTAAACACCTGAAGGTACCACATTCATCTGTACAAACAATAGTACGCAAGTACAAACACCTTGGGACCACGCAGCCGCCATATCGCCCAGGAAGAAGATGTGTTCTGTCTCCTAGAGATTAACGTACTTTGGTGCGAAAAGTGCAAATCAATCCCAGAACAACAGCAAAGGACCTTGTGAAGATGCTGGAGGAAACAGGCACAAAAGTATCTATATCCACAGTAAAACAAGTCCTATATCGACATAACCTGAAAGGCCACTCAGCAAGGAAGACGCCACTCCTCAAAAACCGCCATAAAAAAGAAAGACTACGGTTTGCAACTTTTTGGAGAAATGTCCTCTGGTCTGATGAAACAAAATAGAACTGTTTGGCCATAATGACTATCATTATGTTTGGAGGGAAAAGGGGGCGGCTTGCAAGCCAAAGAACACCATCCCAACCGTGAAGCATGGGGGTGGCAGCATCATGTTGTGGGGGTGCTTTGCTGCAGGAGCGACTGGTGCACTTCACAAAATAGATGGCATCATGAGGGAGGAAAATTATGTGAATATATTGAAGCAACATCTCAAGTGTGACGACGACCCTCCCACTCTGTCTGCCGTATTCTCTCTCTTTGCTCTTGTTTCCTTATTAGGATGCCGGTGGGTGGAACCGGGAGGGTCGTCAGCGACATGGGAAACACCTGGGCCCGGGTGTGTCCCAGGATAAATAGACCTCTTCCCCATTCATTAGGGATACTCTCTCCATGCAGACAGATTTTGGTTGTGGTGGTTTTGTTTGTTTGCTTTGGCACCTTTTAACACCCCTCATTATCACATTTATGCACGCAAACACTTACACGACTGATTACTGACTACATACACCATTGTTAATTGTATTTGGTTTACATTAGTTAATAAATATGTTTTGTAATTCCTTATCTCCACGTTGTCTCCCTTTTTGTTACGAACTTTGAGCCGGTTCGTGACACAAGACATCAGTCAGGAAGTCAAAGCTTGGTCGCAAATGGGTCTTCCAAATGGACAATGACCCTAAGCATACTTCCAAAGTTGTGGCAAAATGGCTTAAGGACAACAAAGTCATTGTAATGGAGAGGCCATCACAAAGCCCTGACCTCAATCATATAGAACATTTGTGGGCAGAACTGAAAAAGCATGTGCGAGCAAGGGGGCCTACAAACCTGACTCAGGTACACCAGCTCTGTCAGGAGGAATGGGCCAAAATTCACCCAACTTATTGTGGGAAGCTTGTGGAAGGCTCCTGAAACGTTTGACCCCAAGATAAACAATTTAAAGGCAATGCTACCAAATACGAATTGAGTGTATGTAAACTTCTGACCCACTGGGAATGTTATGAAAGAAATAAAAGCTGAAATAAATCATTCTCTCTACTATTATTCTGAGATTTCACATTCTTAAAAGAAAGTGGTGATCCTAACTGACCTAATCGTTTTCCAATCGTTGTCATATTCGATGAAATTTGAGTCTCTGGAGGGGGCTGAATATTTCAGGGTTATACATGACATCCAGGTGAAAGTGTGTAGGCTTTGTATTCAGCCTGGTCATGTAGTGCGTGATTGCCCTGAATTTAGGTGTTACAAATGTAAGGAGCTGGGACATTATGGACGGGAGTGTCCTGAGACAAGAAGGAGATGTGAGAAATGTGACTCATTTAACTGTATATGTGGGGCAAGTGTGGGTGAAGGGCTTGTGATCGTGAATGAGAGCGGCTCGGTGTCTACGGAAGGGTGTGTGGAGGAAAGTGATCTGGGAGAGTAGAGTGATATGGAGGGGATCAGTGGGATGCATGAAGGGGTGAGAAGTCCCAGCAAGTCTGCAGAGATGGGGGTGATGGAGCTGGGATCCAGTATGGACAGTGCTGTAGACTGGATAAATTAATTAGAGGATGTGGAGAGGGTTAGAAGAGCTCAGATGGATTTACAGAAATATGTGATTGGCAAGGACCCATGCACAGAGCCTCTAATGGAGGATGTACAACCTGATGTGACTGTTCAGAATGTCAAACCTGCTGAGGGGGCAGTGAATGCTCTGATTTTCCTACCAGTCTTTTATGATCAGGTGATGAGGTAGATTTGGGAGTGCTCCAGGCTTTAGTACGTCAAAAGAGAATATCGTCCAAGCATAAGAATAAGAAGTGCAGTAAGAAGTTCAGATATCTAAAGGAATGAGTTGCACTCTATGGCATCTGCTTGTGTTACTCATGTCAGGTATAAAGATATTTTCTTTAAATGCTTGTGGGTTGAGTGGGGCTGACAAGCTGAATATGTTATTGGCATTTACGGATGCAGATATGTGTACAGGAGACCAAATGGTCTCTGTTGTCTATGGATTTTGTGAGTAGAGTATGGACAGATCTATGTTTTGTTAGTCATGGGGTAGTGGGTGCATGTGGGGTGGCTATACTGATTAAAAGGGGGGTAGTGGAAAATGTACGGATAGTGAGAACGCCTTATGAAGGTCGACTTCTTGCTGTAAATTTTTCAGTGGGTTCTGTTGCCTATCGTGTAATTAATGTGCATGCCCCGAATGTAGAAACGGACAGGGAGGGATTTTTCAGAGCTTTTCGGTCTCTGTGTAATAACAATACAATTTTGGTTGGGGATTTTAATGTGTGGTAAGGTCGTTTAGATGCGACGAGTAGTGTGCAATTCCGCCCTGACATTTCACGAAAGGAACTGTTATCAGTTATGGGAGATTATGATTTGCATGATGTTTGGAGAGAACGTTACCCTGGGAGGAGAGATTTCTCTAGAAGGCAAATAGTTTTAAATAAGGTGAAACAGAGCAGGATTGATTACTGTTTAACGGGGAGGAATGTACAGCATCTAATACATGATCCTGAATATATTTTTAATGCTGGTCATGCTGCGCTGGTATTTTCTTGTGGGGTAAAGACACCTACTAAATGTGGTGGGCTTTGGTGTTTAAATAATAGCCTGCTAGAGGAGGAAAACTATATTGCTATGATATCAGATTGTATTGGGCGGGCCAAAGGGAAGCAGTTAATGGAGGAGAACATGGGGTTGTGGTGAGAGGAGCTGAAAGTCAAATGTAAGGAATTGACTATACAATATGCTGTTAAGAGGAATTATTTTTTGAAAAGGGAGGAGAGAGAACTAAGTCAGAAGGTTCAATATGAACTTGAGTGTGTAGGAAATAATGAAGATCATGGGGTGGTGTATTTACTGGCTCAGGCTGCGCTTGAGCCAGCCTGAGCCACTCCAGAGATAACCCCCTTGATAGGCGCCCTGCTTCACAAATCTACACACACAACACATTCCGTCCAAAGGACGGAAATCTGTCCTTTGGTCTGACGAGTACAGATTTGAGATTTTTGGTTCCAGCTAAATTATATAGCTAGCTATCTTGGTTAAATTATAGGCACAACGCAAAGAAAATCGTATTGGACTCGCGGTAGCGCCATAACGCTGGCTAGCGTATTAGCTCGATTTGGGCCTACCCCCACACCCAAGCAGGTTGCCGTTGCTAGCTAACAACAAATAATGACCAAACTCACCCCTGGATGTGTCAATTGCCAACAACTCACCCAGAAAATCGCTGAATTGGAGGGTAGAGTGTCTATTCATCAGATTAAAGAAGATGAACAGCTGATTGACTCTTTGCGTGAGTCCGCCAAAAATGTGGTGAACGAAGTCACTTGCCCATGCCTTGTCACCACGGCCTCGGAAGAGCCTGCAGCTGTGAGACATACTTTGATCCCACCAGAAGAGCCTTGGCCATTACCGGGAGCTATACTCAAGCACCCGGTCTGCTCCACTCCCTCTGCTCCACCTCAGGAGCAATGGATTACTGTACGGACACCAAAAAAATGTTGTAAGGAAAACGCCAAGGCAAAGTGATGCCTTGGAACTGGGAAACAGATACCGGGTATTGGAAGAGTCTGAGATTTCTGCCGCTGGCCCCAAAGGAACAAACAACTTTGCCCGGAAGCAAGTGGACCCCTGCCATCTAAACAATTTACAACGAAACAGCTCTATAACTAGCCCCAAACAACTTTCTAGGAGGAAGATAACTCAAGAGAGACACAATTCAAAAAAAATATTTACCAAGCAGTAGTCCCACTGTCCTTATTGTGGGCTCATCTATGATCCAAAATGTTTCTATTAGGAAAGCAGAGACCTAGGTGCCCGGATCCAGGACATTGACTGTATGATCTCGCTACTCATTAGTGAACACCCGACTACTTCAGCTATCACTGTCCATGCAGGGTCAAATGATATTAAACTTCAGGAATCTGAGAATCTTAAAAATGATTTTAAATTACTGATTCATACTGTACTTAAATCAGGTAAACAATGCATTATTTTAGGTCCATTCCCGTCTCCACGCTCGACGGATAATAATTTCAGTCGTATACGCCAGCTACACATCTGACTTAAAGGTTATTGTTGCTCAATAAGCATACAATATGTGGACAATTTTACATCTTTTCTACATCGACCAAATGTATTTTTCCGGGATGGTACAAGCATTCTCTCCTCAAACCTGGTGTCACGACATCAGCCGAAGTTGGTCCCTCTCCTTGCTTGGGTGGCTTTCGGCGATCGACGTCACCGGCCTTCTAGCCGCTACCGATCCATTATTCATTTTCTGTTGGTTTTGTCTTCCTTTTTCACACACCTGGTTTACATTCCCATGATTACATGTTCCTTATTTAACCCTCTGTTCCCCTCATGTTTTTGTGCGTGATTGTTTGTGTTACTTTGTTTTCGAGTGGTTGTTTTTCCCACTCATGTATTTTGGAATTTTGAGTAAAGCTATTGAACACTCATTCATTGTCCTGCGCCTGACTCTGCCTTACCGGCATCACGGAGAACCTTGACACCTGGCTCTCACTATAGCCTCATACAGGGCATGTGAGAATTGACAATGATACTCGGAATTGGTCGATTCCCTATCAGACTATACTCATTGCTCCCGCCACAGCTTTAAATAGCTCTACAGGTGCTGCTAACATGGATGAAACTTTTGATGGACTTTATGTTATTGTTACACTACTGTCAAGGTACCGTGTTGCCACTGTTGGAGATATTTTAATACCATTATGTTGCATTTTCTCATTTCTGAATAGAAGGCATAGAACACCTTTTAAGTAGAAACACATGTCAAGGGTTGCCTCAGCTGAAAAACCGCACATACTACACGTAGGCCTCGTACCACACGTTTCACTTTTAAGTGGAAACACATGTCAGAGGCTACCTATGGTAACACTATATAAGCTGAACTGAGTTCAGTCAGAGCTAGCTGTTTACCCGGGTCACAGCTCGGCCTTTGATTACTCGGAATTAAAGGTCTTATTGAATTCACAAGTTTCTTGTATGAGTGTCATAATTTGAAGATCATTTTTTCCACGACACCACTTCCTCGTACAGGCAGAGGGGTATTGTTAGAAGTAATCTCGTCTCCATCCAACTCAGGCCTGTCAGTAGCTACATCAGGAAGCGTCGCTCATCTAATATTACCTTGAATGCTCCATCTGATATGAGCTCTCAAAATAGTGGCCTAGGAATTATTCATTTGAATGCTAGAAGCTTGATCCAAAAGTTAGATTTTATTGAAATGCTGGTCTCACAATCAGATGCTGACATATTAATTATATCTGAATCCTGGCTATGTGTCTCCAGACTCAGATGTTCTGTTAGCTGGGTATAATGTCTACAAGGCAGACAGAGTGGGTAGAGGTGGAGGTATTGCCATATATGTTAAATGCAACCTAGATGTCACTGTGTCCATTTCAACTTCTGTTCCGAAACAGTATGAATGCTTAGTTCTAAATGTGGTCCTTGGTCATAATGCATTATTAACGCTAGCAGGAGTTTATCGCCCATCCTCAGCTCCGGTATCTGCTCAATGCAAATTGTTTGAGTTAATGTCTAATTATGCGAGATCTCAATCTGGACTGGCTGATGCCAGCATCGTTTAAATTAAAAGACACTTGTAACAAACTAAATCTTACTCAACTAATAACTATACCTACCCGTCCTAATCCAAAAGACCCCCAAAAATGTACATTGATAGACCTTATCTTAACTTCTTAGGGATGAGCGCACGAGGTGACCGTTTTGGAGAGCCTGGCGTGCCCAAAGTAAAATGCCTCCCATTCAGGCCCAGAAAATAGGATATGCACATATTTGGTACCATTGGATAGGAAACACTCTGAATTTTCTAAGACTGTTAACCATTTGTCTGTGAGTAAAACAGAACGGATATGGCAGGCGAAACCCCGAGGAATTTCTGTCCTGGAAAAAGTGGTTTTCAGAGTGCCTCATTTGGAACCCCTCCCTTATGAAAATGCCCATATAAGGGCATATGAATGCAGTACCTATCGCTTCCTCTGGATGTCAACAGTCTCGAGAAAGTGTTCTGATTTGTTTTGGATGAATTAGAGCAGAGAAGAAGAGGAAATCAGGAAGTGTCCCCTTGGAAGTCAATAGGAGAGGACGCGCGCTCTCGCCAAGCGCGCTCTGTTTTTTTCCGTTCTTATAGCTCAGTTTATATTCCGGTTGAATTATTATAGTAAATATACGTAAAAGTGTTCCTAAGGATACATTTAAAACTATGTTTGATTGTTCTTGGACAAGTTTATAGGTATAAGATGAACAAGTTCTCGTCACGTTTCAATGGAGTAGTGGAGGCTGTAGTTTCTGATTATAACGCGCAAACCAAATGGAGATTTCTGGATAAAATACATGACTTTTTCCAACAAAAGAACCATGGATTGTCTTCGTTGGACACTTAGGAAGACCTCAGCAGAAGTTCTTCAACAGGTAATTGATTTGTTTTCGCTGTGAAATGTGTTATGTGTGTACCGTGATGGCTAATGAATTCATGGCTATGGGAAAAATATGTGAGGTGCTACCCTCAAACAATCAAATGTGCTGCTTTCGCCGTAAAGCCTTTTTGAAATCTGACAACGCTGTGATATTGCCAAGAAACAGAGCTTTTGATGAGTATGAAACACTTGTATATTGGTGGATGTTTAATAATTCAACTTTTGGTTTTTGAATTTGGCGCCTTGCATTTCACCTGGTAGTGTCGGGAGTGGGGCGCTAGCGCCCCAATGATCCCTAAGAAGTTAACGGAGCGTGATTATCAGCCATAAAGGTACAAATTGATGAAAAGAAAGAGAACGCTAAAACTGGGTCCATTATGCAGTTTTGCGGATAAAAGCTCAGAATAATAAAGGCAATGGATATAAGCTTGCTCTGAGAAGAGTTTATAGTTTCTCTTTAGGATTATACAGGGTTTTTTAGCCTAGTATCTCTGATACATGCAATAGGGCAGTGGTCACTGATGTCATTTGCAAGTAAACCACTAGCTATATATTTGTTAAAAACCTCTTAGGGATCATTGTGGCGCTAGTGCCCCATTCCCGACACTACCCGGGGAAATGTAAGGCGCCAAATTCAAAATCCAAAAGTTAAATTATTAAACATTCATCAATATACAAGTGTTGCATAGTCATCAAAAGCTTAGAGTCTTGGCAATATCACAGCGTTGTCAGATTTCAAAAAGGCTTTACGGCGAAAGCACATTTGATTGTTTGAGGATAGCACCACTCATATTTTACGCATTAGCATAATATCATAACCAGCGCGGGTCTCACAAAACACATATAAGAGCTAAAATAAATCGCTTACCTTTGATGATCTTCTGCTGAGGGCAATCCGAAGTGTCCAAGCAAAACAATCCATGTTTCTTTTGTTAGAAAAGTACTTTTTTATGTCCATAAATCTCCGTTTGGTTGGCGCGCTATGTTCAGAAAATCCACCGTCGAGTCGCCCGTTGTACAGTGAAGAGAAAGCGTTCAAATTATACCTATCAACTATCATTTATAATGTATCCTTTTATGTATATTAATGATTATATTTCACACGGATAGTATCCTAAACGATATAAACAGGAACGCGCACACGGTCTCGCGCACCGAAAACTGAACTGGCTTCCTGGGTCCTCTTACCAATTCTTCTTCTATTCGGCTCTGTTCCATGATAAACGCATGAAACACTGTCTAAAGACTGTTGACATCTAGTGGAAGCCATAGGTACTGCAAACTGGGAGCTATATCACTGAGAATCCCATAGGGAGCCTTTCAAAGTGAGGGCATGTCACAAAAAAACATATTCTGGACAGAAATTCCTCTGGTTTTCGCCTGCTATATCAGTTCTGTTATACACAGACATTATTTTAACAGTTTTAGAAACTTCGGAGTGTTTCCTATCCAATAGTACTAATTATGAGCACATCCTAGTTTCTGAGCCTGAGTGGCAGGCATTTTAATTTGGGCATGCCAGACTCTCCAAAACCGACACCTCTGCTGCCGCTCCCTAATAGTTTAAGCCGGTACCCAATGACTCCGGGACTTCCTGAAATTGCTCCATGTGATTGTAAACTTCTAATAAAACAGGTGCCAATATATCCACAAATGTTTTATAAAACTCACTTGTCAAGCCATCAGAGCCAGGGCTCTTATTACTCTTAGCAGACAAAATCGCCTCCCGTATCACACATAACTCTTTCATCCTCTGATATTCTGGCACCTACATGGCTCAACACTTCTTCAATACAATCTTGATCAGTGCATTCTTTTTTAAATAGATCACGATAAAAACATTCTATTGTATCTAAAATACCAACCAGATCATTAACTGTCTCCCCCCTCCCATTCTCTCTATAATATAATTTCTTGCTTGATTCTTCTTTTATAAACTTAAAAAGAAGGTACACTTCTCCTCTTCTAGTCCATACTGTACTCCTTACAATAGCCCCCATACATTTTCTCATTTCAAATTAATTTACAACTAAACCAGTTATATCATAATCCTTCTGTCTCTGCTCTCTCAAATTCAATACCCTCTCGCTTTAAAATAGTTTCTCCGACTGACATATATGATACATTTTTTTTTAATTGTTTCTTTGAGCTTCTCCCACCACACCCCAATATTACATTTTTTTTAAGGATTATTTAATTCATTATTAATACATCTAGAAATGAAATCAATATATTAATCATCGTTAAGCAAGCTAACATTTAAACACCAAATCCCACCGCCTCTACCAGACATACTAGGACCCAACATGAATCTTAGTGAAGTTCCTATCAGACCATTTAGTTTCTTGTAGACAAATAATATCTGCATTATTTAAAGCCAGCACCTTCTCAAACTTTAACATCACACCCAACCCCTGTGCGTTCAAAGAGATTACACACAGCATAAATATAGGGAACAAGGACCTTACCCACATTACACCTTTCATTTAGGATCAGCATTCCTCATCTTCTTAACACACTTTTTCCCCCCTAATGTAGTGGACAACCGCTTAGAGCGTAAAATCACCCATATCTACAGTGAGGGAAAAAAGTATTTGATCCCCTGCTGATTTTGTACGTTTACCCACTGAAATGATCAGTCTATAATTTTTATAGTAGGTTTATTTGAACAGTGAGAGACAGAATAACAAAAAAATACAGAAAAACGCATGTGAAAAATGTTATAAATTGATTTGCATTTTAATGAGGGAAATAAGTATTTGACCCCTCTGCAAAACATGACTTAGTACTTGGTGGCAAAACCCTTGTTGGCAATCACAGAGGTCAGACGTTTCTTGTAGTTGGCCACCAGGTTTGCACACATCTCAGGAGGGATTTTGTCCCACTCTTCTTTGCAGATCTTCTCCAAGTCATTAATGTTTCGAGGCTGATGTTTGGTAACTCAAACCTTCAGCTCCCTCCACAGATTTTCTATGGGATTAAGGTCTGGAGACTGGCTAGGCCACTCCAGGACCTTAATGTGCTTCTTCTTGAGCCACTCCTTTGTTGCCTTGGCCGTGTGTTTTGGGTCATTGTCATGCTGGAATACCCATCCACAACCCATTTTCAATGCCCTGGCTGAGGGAAGGAGGTTCTCACCCAGTATTTTACGGTACATGGCCTCGTCCTTCGTCCCTTTGATGCGGTGAAGTTGTCCAGTCCCCTTAGCAGAAAAACACCCCCAAAGCATAATGTTTACACCTCCATGTTTGACGGTGGGGATGGTGTTCTTGGGGTCATAGGCAGCATTCCTCCTCCTCCAAACACGGCGAGTTGAGTTGATGCCAAAGAGCTCCATTTTGGTCTCATCTGACCACAACACTTTCACCCNCCCATTCCAGCCTTGTGTAGGTCTACAATCTTGTCCCTGACATCCTTGGAGAGCACTTTGGTCTTGGCCATGGTGGAGAGTTTGGAATCTGATTGATTGATTGCTTCTGTGGACAGGTGTCTTTTATACAGGTAACAAGCTGAGATTAGGAGCACTCCCTTTAAGAGTGTGCTCCTAATCTCAGCTCGTTACCTGTATAAAAGACACCTGGGAGCCAGAAATCTTTCTGATTGAGAGGGGGTCAAATACTTATTTCCCTCATTAAAATGCAAATCATTTTATAACATTTTTCACGTGTTTTTCTGGATTTTTGTGTTGTTATTCTGTCTCTCACTGTTCAAATAAACCTACCATTAAAATGATAGACTGATAATTTCTTTGTCAGTGGGCAAACATACAAAATCAGCAGGGGATCAAATACTTTTTTCCCTCACTGTATAGGTTGAACGAGTTCTCTTCACGTTTCAATGGGCGAGTGGACGCTGTATTTTCTTATCATAACGCGCCAACCAAACGGAGATTTATGGATATAATACATTACTTTTTCTAACAAAAGAACCATGGATTGTTTTCGTTGGACACTGTCGTGGAAAAAATGATCTTCAAAATATGATACTCGTACAAAAACTTGTGAATTCAATAAGCCTTTAATTCAGAGTAATTAAAGACGAGCTGACCCGGGAAACAGCTAGCTCTGTATAGCAGAGCACAGCCTTTATAGTATTTTATCCATACATTAAATACATAGACCCCTCCCAAAGCTTACATAGTTTCCCTTATGTAGATTTTTCTATAGGTTCATTGTTACATTGTCTTCTGACATCCTGTTTTTCCTCAGTTCCAGACGGCTTTCCTGCTGACATCCTGTTTCTTCATGTCCATTGTTCAACTATTTAGCCTTGGCTATTTTCCTGAGCTCATCAGAAATTCTGTTTTATTCATTCATTATACATGTTTTTCTGTATTACTATTTCAAAGTGATCAATCAGAATACTGGAAATGTAATAATTGCAGTGAGTTAATCTCCAACATAACCCCCCTCTGAAACTTACAGAGTTTCACACAAAGAAAAATTCCAGTATAGACGAGAAGGGGAACACCTTCTGAAACACAAGAGGAAATCATCCTCTAATCAATTTTAACAAAGCTCCACCTACTCATATATACAGGAAAATAAGGACCAAACATCTCCAAACACATAATACAAGAAAGGAATAAAATATCCACTCAATCCAAAGAAAAACACACAAAAATAATAGACAAACACAACAAAACATCAAATTATCAAACAAAAAGAACCAAACAGAAAATGTAAAAACACTGAGTATGTAGTATAAAGCCTTGCCTGAGGTTCTCAGTAATGTAGAATATAAAAATAATAATATGTAAACTAAAAACATAAACAAAACACACCAAACAAAAACTAAACAGTACAGAATAAGCACATACTAAAACACCAAATTCAATTATGTAGTTAACTGCATAATTATCACTAGGATCCCATTCAGCGACAGTTAGCTTTTGAATTAACCCAACCCCCGCACAAAGGCCTGTCCATCCTTTTGGTAATTTTACCCTTAATCTTTTCCCTCCACATATCCAGAAGAAATCAGCTACTACCACAGTCTGTTCTTCATATGGTGCAATAAATGGTAGTGCTAGAGTTTGATTTTGACAGCCAACTTGAATAATAACTTTTGTCCCCCAACTACCAGCTGCTCAATAAGTAGCCCTTCCTGGAGTGTCTGCATTCCTTAGTTAAGTGCCATCTAGTCTCACATCTGCTCTCAAACTTCCCCATCTAATTCACTCCTTGTGTCATTAAGACATTCAAATGATGGTATATAATCTATTCAATACCCATATGGTGCCTCTACCTTTTTTTCTTCCATACGTACATCCAATTCTTGACACCACTTACCCTAGACACTTTGGTCGTAACATCTTTGATAATACGGATAACCCAAAGACGACAAACATTCAGCTGGACAGTAAGGCCTTTCTGATCTACTCAAATAACAAAGGTTTTTATTAAATACTGCACAGTCCCTATAATCATAAGGATTAAGTACCACCACTAATTCTTTCAGTAGAGAGGGTGCACATAATAAGCAATTTGCCAAGTTTAATTTTAATGTTGTATATTGAGCCCATTCATACCATTAATTATTTACTATGTCTTCTAGAACTGTATCCTTATACAGTCCAGGGATTGAAATATCAGTTGAAGATACAGAGTCCTTTACATAAGGCGGGCTATTAGACATGGTGAAAAGGTTCCAAATGTTGGTAAAGAACCCACCAGACTCTGACACATCTAGTTCCTTTGTGATTGCTGTAAACTGTTTCGTAGTAGCAGTAGATACAGTCAACGTAGTAACTGCTGTAGTGTTCAAGGCAACCACTGTTGTCATTCCTGTAGTCATCACAAGCTCATCCTGTTCAGGTGTCAGTGCTGGTCCCAGTCTGATGATTGTCAAACTATTTACATCAGTAAATCTAGTACTTGCTATTTCAACAATTAACTCCTCACCTTCCACATGTTCAATCTTCTTAATGGTGAGTATCCAAGTGTCTTCTTCTTTGGTTAATGTCAAGTCACATCCTTTTGGGTCCAGGATGACTTCTCCCTTTGTCTGATGACGTGTCCATCCACAGAAGGCTGTCTCTGGCAGAGGTTTTATCCTCTTGATTGAGATTGACTTCTGTTCTCCTTTTTCTGATATTAGCGGAGTTGAAATAGGAATACTAACCCTGACATCCTTCCCATGAGGTTCAATAGGCACTTTTCTTCTTGGCCTATTTCTAACACAATGAGGTAGGTTAACAGTCACTTCACTTAGGTTTACTGGTGCGACTATCATTTCAATGTCATTGTTCTACTGTTGTTTCAGGTTCCATTGATTGTCATTAGAAGTCTTCAAGGACAGAAAAGTCAATTGTGGGGAAATCCCCCTATTCTTCAACCTGTAGAAGTTCACCTCGTCCTGCCCCTTGTGAAGGTTCACTCTCTCCTGCAACCTGTGGACATAGTCCTTCCTCTTCATCTGGTGGAAGCCCTCCTTCCAGTCTGAACGGGCTCCCCTTTAGGGAATGTATTGATTTCAGGGAAATGTGGTTCCCACTCTTCAGTTGGTATTTCGGGGTCCCATTGTAACGGGCTTCTGTCAGGGAGATCTGCCAGAATAGATATCTCATTATGAGCATCAGGCATGCCACTTTTCCCCACCCCTGGACTCTCAGACCCTCCAGGATAGAAAAGTTGTGCCTCGCAGGTTTTGGCTCCTGCATCTTCTTTCTTTCACCTTCCTCTCGGTTGATTAGTTGCATCCTGGCTTCCACTTGGTCTACTGACATCCTACCTCCTCCCTGGCGCCTCGATCTCCTCCGCTGCTCCTGTTCCCTCCGAGCTCCTGCCTGGTGGATTAGCATTCTCTGCGTTTTCATGTCTCGATGGTTGTCTCCTCCTCTATGACGGACTCTGGAGCAATGGTTTAGATGTTTCCACGTCTTGCTTCCTTTCACCTGGACGGCAGTTGGCGTCGCTGCAGCCACCTCGCAGGGTCCTTCCCTCTTTGGCTCATTCCATTCTTCCAGAACACTCAGACCTGGTCACCTCAGATCACCGGATGTGGAACCTCTGGTCCTGGTGCATATTATCTCCCTTCTTTCTATGAAGCATTCACACTTGGAGACTTAGGGCCTCTGTTCTATGATTACACCATACACCCTCTTATGTCCATCACTCATCACACTGACATTCCAGCTGAAGCTGGCAACCTTCTCTCCTTCTGGTTCCTAAGAGAGTGATAGCAGAATACTTGGAAAGCAAAAAACTTAACAGTTTTGACAATGTGATATGTTACGCATAAATATATATGCCCAAAAACCTAAATCTAAGACCATGACAATTCCCACTCTCTCTTCACCTGTCTCTACGCCTTAAGGATGCTCTCCTGCTAGACTCTGCAAAAATAAAAGCCCTATAAAGCTCCCTCATGCTTTCATCCAGTCTTCACCTTTCGGCCCCAGGTTCTGAGAGGTGTTCCCAAGTCATGTCATTTTTACTTAGTTCTCCATCTCCTCCATTTCAACTAATAGGCATGTCACCTGCTATGCATATCCCTAATCAACATTACATCCACTTTAAGTAAATCAAAACTGTATATGCTTTCATATCAATGCCTTCAATATGTTATTTAGAGTATAATTAACCTATAAAGCAATTAACTCCTAAACTTAACCCATCTGCATGTATGTCTTCAGTGAAATCTAATCTCTCTTTAGCTTCTCTTCTTCTGTTATGGTGTTTTCAAGCTCATCCCTTACATGGTGTACCTTACTTCTTGTGAGAATGATGCACCCACCAAAGAGAGACATGTCAATCTTTACCACTGCAGGTGTTGTAAGGAGTACCGTATGTGTGGACCAGACCAAATCTATCCCAACATCCCCTCCTGGTGTATCTGGATGTTCACTCAATCTCCGGAATTCACTCCATGCCCTTGGTTATCTCTGGCTCCTTATGTGCTGCTTACACCTGAGGACATACACACTCCAACATGGGTCATTTCCTGACAACAGACTCTCTTCTTATGTCAAGATCACTAATTCGTAATATTTAATTAACTTCTTAGGGAGCAGCTCCCGAGGTGACGGTTTTGGAGAGCTTGGCGTGCCCAAAGTAAAATGCCTCCCACTCAGACCCAGAAAATAGGATATGCACATATTTAGTACCATTGGATAGGAAACACTCTGAGGTTTCTAAGACTGTTCAAATTTTGTCTGTGAGTACAACAGAACGGATATGGCAGGCGAAAACCCGAGGGATTTCCGTCCTGGAAAAAGTGATTTTGACACATTGCCTCATTTTGAACCCCTCCCTTATGAAAATGCCCATATAAGGGCGTATGAATGCAGTACCTATTGCTTCCACTGGATGTCAACAGTCTCTGGACACTGTTTTGATTCTATTTAGTTGCTTTAGATGGCAATAGAAGAAGAATTAGGAAGTGGCCACACAGAAGTCAACAGAAGAGAATGCGCGTTCCCGGCTTGCGCGCGCCGTGGTTTTTTCCTTTCCTATCGCCCAGTTTATATTCCGGTTGAAATATTATACAAAATATACATAAGTGTTCCTAAGGATACATTATCAATGATGTTTGATTGTTCTTGGACAAGTTTATAGGTATAGGTTGAACGAGTTCTCTTCACGTTTCAATAGGCGAGTGGACGCTGTATTTTCTTATCATAACGCACCAACCAAACGGAGATTTATGGATATAATAAATTACTTTTTCTAACAAAAGAACCATGGATTGTCTTCGTTGGATGCTTGGGAAGCCCTCAGCAGAAGTTCTTCAAAAGGTAATTGATTTGTTTTCGCCGTGAAATGTGTTTTGTGTGAACCGTGATGGCTTATGAATTTATGGTAATGGGAAAAATATTGGAGGTGGTACCCTCAAACAATCAAATGTAGTGCTTTCGCCGTAAAGCCTTTTTGAAATCTGACAACGCTGTGATATTGCCAAGAAGCAGAGCTTTTGATGACTATGCAACACTTGTATATTGATGAATGTCTAACCTCTTACGGAGCAGTGGTGCGCTAGCGCCCCACTCCCGACACTACCCGGTGAAATGCAAGGCGCCAAATTCAAAATCCAAAAGTTGACCTCCACTCCAGTTTTAGACTCAATTTCCCTCTACACTCAAAATGTCATATATATAATCACTTGCACATTTTGCAAAAAAAACTACAATGGGGAAACCCAGTATACAATAGAAAATAGACTTAAACAACACCTATACAATATCAAATGGGCCCATCTACACGCAGAACTAGTCACTCCTTTCCAGGATCACCCCATTACTTACCTCAATATATCAGGATTACAGTCGTGTTCTGGGTGGACCAGTGGGCGGCGAAAGGCAGTGGAACGTAGGTGGATAAGAGACCTACAAACAATTACACCCAGCGGTCTGAATGAGCGTTTTTAACCAGGCAGATAGGATCCATTGAAAGGGACAGCAATTGTTTACAGGGTTCTCAAGGAGTTGGAAGAAGGATGCACCATAAAACAAAAACACAATAAATAAAGTTTGTGTGGTTTTTCTTATATTTAACATGCATGATTATTTGTAATAGTTTTATTCCTTTTGTTTTTATGTATTTTAACAACGTAGCACTTGACCTCATAGCACTTTTATAGATATGGGTTTATAACTGTGTTTGTATATGTATTAATAAAGCATCTATTCCTTGACCCCTTGTATAATTTAATATCTTAGTCCCTTCATGGTCCTAGATAACAATCAATAGACCATTTATTTTGGTATTGCCCTCAGGTAGCCTGTTTCTGGTCTCAGGTTCAGGAATGGCTAAAAATGCATAGCATTGATCTAAAACTGAGGGAAGCTGAGGGGTGGTATGTGGAATTGGAGACAAGTGGGAGTGGAGTTGCTGTGTGAGAGATGATGGTCAAATATAAAAGTTAAAAAAATAAAACATAATAAAAAGTACATTTGAATGACACTAAGTGGCAGTGTTTTTACAACTAATGCCGGATTGCCTGAGGCTGATGCCCTGCAGGTGTTTTTACACATGCATACATGTAATAGGGACAAACATGCACACAAACATATACAGTTGACATTGCTGTTATGATTTTAGTTGTCCTTGATGTCCTTTGTTTTAAATGTATAATTTTTTTGCATTGTTGTTTTCTGTTTTCTTCTGTCTTTTCTCTTGTCTGGGGGCTCTTGGGGTGGGGAATGGAATTAATAGTATTTTTTATTTAAATATTTCCTGCCGGGGACTATATGTTTGTATGTTCCGAATAACAAATAAATTATTTTTATAAAAAAAGAGACAACGCACAATATGTTAGCCCTTGGCACAGTCACAGCTCTCAGGCACCTCACTAGCTGAAGGTCAGGCAAGAGAGCCCAAAAAGAAATAACAGGTGCTGCTTGCACACATTAAGTGCACAACAGCACACAATACAACTAAAATGATATACAACATAATTCATACAAAATAATAGACATACCTGCGCACGAAGAGACAATATTTTAGCCCTTGGCGCAGTCACACCTCTCAGGCACCTGCGCGAGCACATGGAAACTCACTCTGTCCCAAGTACCCAGAAGTTACAATAGGTACCCTAGTTAGCGAGCTAGAAAAACTTGTTGACATAAATATTTATATTGTACACATTGTAACAAAATTTATGGTTGCATAACAACACATTGTGTAACGTTACCATGGATTTATATTGAGCTAAGTACAACATACCTCGCTAGGTGAAGATCAGGCAAGAGAGAACAATAGGAGGGTACAGAAATACAGATAACCCACAATAGACCAAACCAAAATATACAAAACTTTTACAATCAAGTGTATATATAATACAGATATGAAAAAATGTTTGTAAACAAAAAATAACATTAGCTATGCAGCTGTAATTAAAATAAAAAAAAACACAGAATTATTATTATCCCCTCTTGACCTGGCCTATTTGAACTGATCCTTGTGTGCAACTTGGTGCATAATCTAGGGGAACAACATCACACTGCTACATATAGGTGCAGTGTCTGTGTGTTTTGCTTGCCTTTGTTGTAGTCTTGGTTGAGTTTGTGGAGCAATGTGTTGTCTGCTTGTCCCCCTGTAAAGTTGTGAGGTGCTCTAGTGTTTGGTGGGCATAGCCCAGGTGGTGTGGGTTATTTTGATTGGTCCGTTCTGTTACTATGCCATGTGGCAGAAAACAGGTTTTGAGTTGAGGGTTTCTGATTGAAATAAGAATTTAAGTGGGATGCAATTAAGGTTGGTGTAGGGTTAGAGTTAAGGTCATTTAAAATGTGTGTATATCTGTAGGTGTGGAGATCTATGTGTTTTGCCCACCTTTGTTGTACTCGTGGTTACATTTGTGGAGCAATGTGTTATCTGGTTGTCCCATTGTAAAATTATGAGAAGTGTGTGGTGAGTTGGGCGTGGCCGTGTGGCAGAAAACAGGTTTTGGGGTAAAGGGTTCAGATGAAGGTGATAATTTGAGTGGGATGCAGTTAAAGTAGGTGGGGGGTTAGAGTTAAGGTCAGGCACACATGACAACAATACATTGGTGACCCAATATGACAAAAGTCCAACTTTGTAGTAAAACGTTATTCAGTATGTATAAAACTATGGAGTGTGACAAAATGGGGATCACAATACATTATAAGGGGCAGACAAGGTTAACAACATGAGCTCAGGCACAGACACACACGTATACACCCACCTCCATACATTCACACAGAGTATATATAATGTAACGACCCTGGGTTTATAAGTGTGGATATCGACTCTGCCGCACGAGCATGCTTTTGCGGCACAGTCGACAGCGCGCTGGACTTCGAGCTAGAAGGTCGAGGGTTTAACACCTGCTCCCTGCTGTTTCATTACATTGGTGTCAGAAGTGGGATCGAACCTTGCATCCACGACAATGAGTGTGCTTGGCCAATGAGCGCGTTTCTATAAGACGTAAAGACGCAAGCCAGCGCGAGGACGCGCTCTTTGAAAGGAGGGAATAGTGTAACGACCCTGGGTTTATAAGCAAGGATATCGACTCCGCCACTGGAGTCGATATACACACACACCCATCCACACATATATACGGGTTAGGGTTACATGCGGACCCCACCGCTCGCATCACAAAAAAAAATTACACATACATGTTATTCAATCATTGAACCCACACTGCTTGTGCGCGCCAACGAGCGTCTGCATTGCCAAGCGCTAAAATAGAAGTCAGCTCTATTTGTGAAGCTGAACGTCCTGCCTCTCCCATATCCTAATTGGTTTATAGAAGCAGATACCCACGTGCCATCTCCTCATTGGTTATACCCACATGGGGGATTGAAAGACGAACTGAGTTCGTCATGGTAATACTATGAAAGTTAGATGCCAAAGAAGAAAAAGCCTGGAAGGAGGACAGATGACTGGAAACGATTCGGTTGACCGTTTTATGTTTGGATTGTCGGAGGAGAGGACCATTTCAGGTAAAATAAGAACTCAAAATGTATGTCTCAGGACAAAGGGTTAGGGTTGGGATGGGGGTTAGGATTAGGGTTAAGGTCGGGATTAGGATTAAGGTTGTGATGGGGGTTAGTAATTTTATTGTTTTTTTTTACATTTTATTTATTTCCCCTTTATTTAACTTCTCAGGGAGCGGTGGCCCACTCCCGACACTACCAGGTGAAATGCAAGACAAAATTCCAAAATTGAATTATTAAAAATGCACCAATATACAAGTGTTCCATACTCATCAAAAGCTCTGCTTCTTGGCAATATCATAGCGTTGTCGGATTTCAAAAAGGCTTTACGGCGAAAGCACTACATTTGATTGTTTGAGGCTAGCACCTCACATATTTTCCGTAACCATGAAATCTTTAGCCAGCGCGGTCGATAGAAAATGCATTTCACAGGGAAAACCTGTGCCTTACCTTTTGTAGAACGTCTGCAGAGGGCTTCCTAAGTGTCCAACGAAGACAATCCATGGGTATTTGGTTAGAAAAAGTAATTTATTATATCCTTAAATCTCCTTTTGGTTGGCGCTTTGTGTTCAGAAAATCCAATGTGACGAGAACGCGTTCAACTATACCTATAAACTTTCCCTCAACAAAACAAAAACGATTTAAAATGCTTCCTTTGCTTATCTTTTATGAATAAAAGTGATAATCTTTCACTTGGATGGTCACCTAAACGTTATATAAGTCAAATANTCAGCAAAATGTGCGTTCAAAAACGTGCAACTGAAAAAGAGGTCCCTCGGCTAGAACTTCTCTCAATAGAACGCATTAGTTCCGATTTCCATTAAACTTTGCCTATACACTGCTGACATCTAGTGGAATCAGTAGGTACTACATCCAGTGTCCTGGTATAAATACTTTTTTATAGGCAGTGCCTCAAAGTGAGCTATAAGCCAAAAGGAATGACATTTCCGGATGGAAAAATCTCTGTTTTTTGCCTGCCAAATGACTTCTCTTACACTCACAGACAAAATGATAACACTTTTGGAAACCTCAGAGTGTTTCCTATTATAGTACTAATTATGTCCATATCTTAGTTTCTGAGCCTGGGTGGCAAGCATTTTACTTTGGGCACGCCAGACTCTCCAAAACCGACCCCTCAGCTGCCGCTCCACAACAAGTTAACCAGGTAGGCCAGTTGAGAACAAGTTCTCATTTACAACTGCGACCTGGCCAAGATAAAGCAAAGCAGTGCGACAAAAACAACAACACAGAGTTACACATGGAATAAACAAACGAACAGTCAATAACACAATAGAAAAAAAATCATACAGTGTGTGCAAATGAGGTAAGATTAGGGAGGTAATACAATAAATAGGCCGTAGTGGCGAAGTAATTACAATTTAGCAATTAAACACTGGAGTGATAGATGTGCAAGTAGAGATACTGGGGTGCAAAGGAGCAAAAATAAATAACTATGGGGATGAGGTAGTTGGATGGGCTATGTATTGCTCTGACAGCTGATGCTTAAAGTTAGTGAGGGAGATTTGAGTCTCCAGCTTCAGTGATTTTTGCAATTCATTCCAGTCATTTGCAGCAGAGAATTAGAAGGAAAGGCGGCCAAAGGGGGAATAGGCTTTGGAGATGATCAGTGAAATATACCTGCTGGAGCGGCTATGGTGACCAGTGAGCTGAGATAAGACGGGGCTTTACCTAGCAAAGACTTATAGATGACCTGGAGCCAGTGGGTTTGGTGACGAATATGAAGCGAGGGCCAGCCAACAAGGGCATACAGGTCACAGTGGTGGGTAGTATATGGGGCTTTGGTGACAAAACGGATGGCACTGTGATAGACTGCATCCAATTTGCTGAGTAGAGTGTTAGAGGCTATTTTGTAAATGACATTGCCGAAGTCAAGGATCGGTAGAATAGTCAGTTTTACGGGGGTGTTTGGCAGCATGAGTGAAGGATGCTTTGTTGGGAAATAGGAAGCCGATTCTAGATTTAATTTTGGATTGGAGATGCTTAATGTGAGTCATGAAGGAGAGATTACAGTCTAACCAGACACCTAGGTATTTGTAATTGTCCACACATTCTAAGTCAGAACCGTCCAGAGTAGTGATGCTAGACGGGCGGGCGAGTGTGGGCAGCGATTGGTTGAAGAGCATGCATTTAGTTCTACTTGCATTTATGAGCAATTGGAGGCCACGGAAGGAGGGTTGTATGGCATTGAAGCTCGTCTGGAGGTTAGTTAACCTCTTAAGGAGCAGTGGGGCGCTGGCGCACACTGAACTCTCTCTGAGAAGTAGTTGGTGAACCAGGCAAGGCAGTCATATGAGACACCAAGGCTGTTGAGTCTGCTGATAAGAATGTGGTGATTGACAGAGTCGAAGCCTTGGCCAGGTCGATGAATACGGCTGCACAGTATTGTCTTTTATCGATGGCGGTTAGGATATTGTTTAGGACCTTGAGCGTGGCTGAGGTGCACCAATGACCAGCTCGGATACCAGATAGCAAAGCGGAGAAGGTACGGTGGGATTCGAAATGGTTATCTGTTTGTTAACTTGGCTTTCGAAGACCTTAGAAAGGCAGGATAGGATAGATATAGGTCTGTATCAGTTTGGGTCTAGAGTATCTCCTCCTTTGAAGAGGTGGATGACCCCGGCAGCTTTCCAATCTTTGGGGATCTCAGACGATATGAGAGGTTGAACAGGCTAGTAATAGGGGTTGCAACAATTGTGGCGGATAATTTTAGAAAGAGAGGGTCCAGATTGTCTAGCCAAGCTGATTTGTAGGGGTCCAGATTTTGCAACTCTTTCAGAACATCAGCTATCTGGATTTGGGTGAACGAGAAATGGGGGAGGTTTGGGCAAGTTGCTGTGGGGGGTGCAGGGCTGTTGACCGGGGTAGGTGTAGGCAGGTAGAAAGCATTGCAAGCCATAGAAAAATGCTCATTGAAATTCTCAGTGGTGGTGGTGACAGTGTTTCCTAGCCACAGTGCAGTGGGCAGCTGGGAGGAGGTGCTCTAAATTCTCTATGGACTTTAAAGTGTCCAATAACATTTTGGAGTTTGTGCTACAGGATGCAAATTTCTGTTTTAAAAAGCTAGCCTTTGTATAATGGTTCCTAACTTCCCTGAAAAGTTGCATATCGTGGGGGCAGTACGCCACAGGATGTTTTTGTGCTGGTCAAGGGCAGTCAGGTCTGGAGTAAACCAAGGGCTATATCTGTTCCTGGTTCTACATTTTTTGAATGGGGCATGCTTATTTAAGATGGTGAGGAAAGTTATTTTAAAGAATAACCAGGCATCCTCTACTGACGGAATGAGGTCAATATTCTTCCAGGATACCCGGGCCAGGTCCGGGTATTAGGGAGCGAGTGTATTACGGAGCGTTTGACAGTGATGAGGGGTGGTCGTTTGACCACAGACCCATTACGGATGCAGGCAATGATCAGTGAGATCCTGGTTGAAGACCGCATAGGTGTATTTAGAGAGCAGGTTGGTCAGGATGATATCTATGAGGGTGCCCGTGTTTACAGATTTGGGGATGTACCTGGTAGGTTCATTGATACTTTGTGTGAGATTGAGGGTGTCTAGCTTAGATTGTAGGATGGCCGGGTTGTTAAGCATGTCCCAGTTTAGGTCACCTAACAGTACGAGCTCTGAAGATTGATGGGGGGCAATCAATTCACATATGGTGTCAAGGGAACAGCTGGGGGCAGAAGGTGGTGTATAACAAGCGGCAACGGTGAGAGACTTGTTTCTGGAAAGGTGGATTTTTGGAAGTAGAAGCTCGAATTGTTTGGGCACAGACCTGGATAGTATGACAGAACTCTGCAGGTTATCTCTGCAGTAGATTGCAACTCCGCTCCCTTTGGCAGTTCTATCTTTGGCGGAGTTAGGGATGGAAATGTCATGATTTTTGGTGGCCTTCCTAAGCCAGGTTCAGACACGGCTAGGACATCCGGGTTGGCAGAGTGCGCTAAAGCAGTGAGTAGAACAAACTTAGGGAGGAGGTTTCTAATGTTAACATGCTTGAAACCAAGGCTTTTACGGTTACAGAAGTCAACAAATGAGAGGTGGTGGAGCTAGGTGCTGCAGGGATTAACCTTTACATCATCAGAGGAGGAGGATAAGGGTACGGCTAAGAACTGGTCGTCTAGTGCGTTCGGAACAGAGTAAAAGGAGCAGGTTTCTGGGCGTGGAAGAATAGATTTTTCTAATGTACAGACAAGTGTATGGTAGGATGTGAATACAGAAGAGGTAAACCTAGGCACTGAGTGACAATGAGAGAGGTTTTGTCTCTAGAGACATCATTTATACCAGGTGAGGTCACCGCATGTGTGGGAGGTCAAACAAAAGGGCTAGCTAAGGCATATGGAGCAGGCCTGGAGGCTCTACAGTGAAATAAGACAATAATCACTAGGCGAGCTGGAGACACGGCGATTCACACAGCTAGCGGGCCGGGGCTAGCAGAAGGGCCTTAGGGGGACGTCGCAACGGAAGAAGTCTGTTGTAGCCCCTCGGACGGTTACGTCGGCAGACCATTCGTGTTGGAGGGCTCCGTGTAGGCAGTAAAAGGGTCCAGGCCAATTGGCAAAATAAGAATTGTAGCCCAAGAAATTGGCTGATGGTCCTCTTCAGCTAACAGTCCGATATGCTCTAGACAGCTAGCGGTCCGCGGCTAGCGGATGGGCCTTCAGGGGACGTCGCGACGGAGGAGCCTGTTGAAACCCCTCGGGCGGATTACGTTGGTAGACCAGTCGTGATGGAATCGGTGGGGCTCCGTGTCGGCAGTAAAAGGGGTCCAGGCCAATTGGCGAAATATGTATTGTAGCCGGGAGATGGGGCTAGCACGAGGCTAGTTCCAGGCTCACTGGTGCTTGCTTCGGGACAGAGACGTTAGCCAGGGGGTAGCCACTCGGATAGCAGCTAGCTAGCTGCGATCATCCAGGTGAAAAGGTTCAGAGCTTGCGGTAGGAAACCGGAGATGTGGAGAAAAAGCAGTCCAGGATGCTCTGGGTTGAATCGCGCTGAGCAGACTGGCAGGAGTTGACCGGGCTAAGGTTAGCTGATGACCGCTTGCAGTGGCTAACTGACTACTAGCCAGTTAGCTGGCTATTTTCTGTTGGGGGTTCTAAAGTATAGAAAATAGCAGATCCATACCACATTGGGTGAGGCGGGTTGCAGGAGAGTATGTTGAAACTGAAGTTAAAAATATTAAAAATCTATACTAAATATTTACAAAGAAAAAAATATATATATATACACGGGACAAAGACGTCTGAACTGCTACGCCATCTTGGATTCCTCTTCGGGTTGAGATCGGGGTTAGGGTTACACAGAACCGCGCATACATTTATTTTGTCCCCCCACACCAAACGCGATCACGACACGCAGGTTAAATTGTCAAAACAAACTACATTAATTTGGGGACAGGTCGAAAAGCATTAAACATTTATGCCAATTTAGCTAGCTAGCTAATTTCTCCTGGGATATAAACATTGAGTTGTTATTTTACCTGAAATGCACAAGGTCCTCTACTCCGACAATTAATCCATTACATGAAACGGTCAACCGAATCGTTTCTAGTCATCTCTCCTCTTTCCAGGCCTTTTCTTCTCTTGACTTTACATTGCGATTGGCAACTATCATAAATGAGGTGCATGCACTGACCTTGTTCGTCTTTCAGTCACCCACGTGGGTATAACCAATGAGGAGATGGCACGTGGGTATCTGTTTCTATAAACCAATGAGGAGATGGGAGAGGCAGGACTTGCAGCGCGATCTGCGTCACAAATAGAACTGACTTCTATTTTAGTCCTTGGCAACGCAGACTCGTTGGCGCGCGCGAGCATTGTGGGTGCAATAATTAAATAATATAGATTTCTAAATTTATTTTGCAACGCTCGCACACGCGAGTGGGGTAGTCAGCCTGTTAGGTTTTATATTTGGTAGGGTTCAAATAAACTGTTTTTGTTTTTTTAGGTGCACAGGCTTATTCCTATGTCTCAATAAAATTCATTCAAATGCATAGATGGCAACATAGGTTCATAAATAAAACAAATATGGTACTGAGGGAGTCTTAAAAGCAGTAGCCCAGGCCTCTGGAGGGTCATGAATAAACAAGTGCATGCTCTAAAATCAATCAGACTGGTTTTAGTACTATTTATTAACAGAGAAACCTACACATTATCCATCAATCCATCGTTCTTTTAAAATATAAATTTTTCCCCATATGTCGTCGAGGTAGCGGTAGAAGCACGTCGGGCGTAAGGTGTAGAGGGGGTATACCGTGTTCTCCCATTCAGCCAGGTAGATGTCTGCGTAGGCTAGGGCGAACCACTTGCCCATGGCCACGCCTTTGACCTGGAGGTAGGTTTTCCTGTTGAACTCGAAGTCATTGTGTGTCAAGGAGAGCTCCAGTAGTCGGAGGAGCTGGAGGTCGGTTCTTCCTGGTTGTGGGTGGCAGGCTAGGTGTGCCCAGTGTTGCCAACTTAGCGACTTTGTCACTATATTTAGCGAGTATTCAGACCCCTCTAGCAACACATTTTCAAAAAAGCGACTAGCGACAAATCTAGTGACTTTTTCTGGTGTTATTGGAGACTGACGTGAAAGCACGTATCGTTCTCTTCTCAACGAGCAGCGGCTGCTGCTGTGGGCCCCACCCCCATCCCAAAGCACTCACAGGCGACCCAGTCAGAGCAGGAGATGTTCACCCCTCCGCGTCCAGACTGCAAATGAATCGCGCATGCGGAAAGCATCCGCTGGCTGATCCCGTCCTGGCTTACATTCAGGGCAGAATGTAAATGTAAAATGTTCTTTGTCTAAAATAAATAACTGCACAAAAATAAAATCACTGCATTTGACTCACACAGCCTCAGTGACTTACTCACCTTGTCCACTGTGTGTGGGCCTCTCTGTGACATAAGCTAAACATCTAGCTGGCTAGCTCATCATGTCTCAGTCTAAACTGTACTCAAAAATAGAGAAAGGAGTAGGAATCAAACCCTGAATTCAAAAACTGGTTGAAGCCATTTATTGGAGATGATACACGGGCATACTGCCTGTATTGTAAGGCTGATTTCTACACCAAACTTAGTGATGTAAAAAAACACATGACAACTCAAAAACATACTCAAAAGGCAAAGCCTTATACAGTTCCACCCAAAACAAGCTGCCATTTATGGTTAACCTCTACGGGGTAATCGGAAGTTTGGAGAGTCTGGCGTGCCCAAAGTAAAATGCCTGCCACTCAGGCCCAGACACTAGGATATGCACATAATTAGTACTATTGGATAGAAAACACTCTGAAGTTTCTAAAACTGTTAAAATAATGTCTAAGTATGGCAGGCAACCTTTTTTCTAATGGCTGTCTATGGGATTTGCTGTAACTTAGGTTCCAGGTTGCAGTACCTATGGCTTCCACTAGAAGTCAGTCTTTAGACAAGGTTTCATGCGTTTACCTTGAATAACAACCTTACAGAAGAAGAATATGTAAGTGGCTTTTGTGTTTAGAGCGCGAGACCGTGAGCTCGCTCCTCGGGATTGTCCTTTTCTATCGTTTAGGATATTATCCGTGTGAATTATTATAGTTAATATACAAATGATGTTTGATTTGTTTGGGCAAAGTTGATAGGTATAATTTGAACGCTTTCTCTTCCCTGTACAATGGGCGAGTAGACGTTGGATTTTCTGAACATAATGCGCCAACCAAATGGAGACTTATGGATATAAACAATGACTTTTTCTAACAAAAAAAACATGGATTGTCTTGCTTGGACACTTTGGATTGCCCTCAGCAGAAGATCATCAAAGGTAAGCGATTTATTTTAGCTCTTTTATGTGTTTCGTGAGACGTGCTGGTTATGAAATTATGCTAATGCAGAAAATATGTGAGGTGCTGTCCTCAGACAATCAAATGTTGTGCTTTCGCCGTAAAGCCTTTTTGAAATCTGACAATGCTGTGAGATTTCCAAGAGTCTAAGCTTTTGAAGAGTATGTAACATTTGTATATTGATGAATGTTTTATAATTCTACTTTTGGATTTTGAATTTGGCGCCTTACATTTCTCCGGGTAGTGTCGGGATTGGGGCGCTAGCAATGACATCTCTCCCAATAGGAATACACTAACACTGCGTCTCGTGTATTGCCAGAAGACATTAGACTCTCCAAGCATATCTGCACCGGTCTCTGGAATCACCTGTATTTGCTACACCCTCTCCATGGCACTCTTCCACTCTCTCCATAGGCATACTCCCCTCATCTTCCTCAGAAGTGAGGTCCATTGTTTGCAAAAAATAAGTTATCCTTTCCCTTCTTACATTTACATCTATCTTTAGGTTTGTCAGACATTCTCTGGCATAATGTCCTTGTTCACTACGTTTATGGCATGTGATTTCCGGGCATTCCTTAAGTATGTGCCCCGGCTGAATGCATAGTCTACATACCTTCACTTGATTGTCATGGATCACACTGAAGTATTCAAATCCCTCGACTGTATTGAATTTTGTTGAATATGGCAAGGATTGCACACTGTCCGTAAACTTCACTTGTCCCGTCTACGTCTGTTCCTGGCCACATCCTCCTCTTGATCGGCGTGGTCACCTTCACTTTCCAGCCTTGTAATTTCTCATCTATTTAACCATCCATAATATATGGAGGCAAGTTCAAAAAGGACACCACAAGTTCATTGTCCCCCAGTTCCTTAGCCATGATTTGACAGTTCTTTATCTTTAGCCCATCCATTAGTCTTTCTTTCCATCTACATGCGACATTGCTACATCATACTTATTTCTGTCTTAAGTTCTACATCCAAGCAATTCCATCGTTGTAATTTTGTCTTCTCCAATGATTTCCACGTTCACCATCAGTTCTCTCTCATACTTTCTTCTATTCAGTTCTAAATTCGTTTTTCTCTGTTGTCCTTTCTCATCATCGTTAGTATTCTTGATGTCGAAGCCAATGGTGTCCGTCCGGTTATTTTAAGCAGGATCCCCCAAACAACTCACGCTGTTGAGGGATAATAACGCAAATGTTTAGAAAAAAAAAAAAACTACACTCACACACAAACTTTTAAGCTTATGTATCAAAGTAAACCTAAAAAAAAGGCTGGGGCGAACCACTCCCTCTCCCTCAAACACTCAGCCACCTGCTGCTCATCCACTTCCTGAAAATCCAAAAAGGGGCGTATTCAGGATGGTATGTTATTATTGTGCTTAGAAGAGTATACCCGACTGGGCAAAAAGCTTACAGTAGCGGTCTCCCAACCAACTACTAACCAGGCCTGACCCTTCTTAGCTTCCGAGATCAGACGAGATCGGGCTTATTTTTTTTTCTCTTTTTATTATGAAGAATGTCATAATAATTTACAAACAAATCACATAAACACCACCAATCCCCTACACTGTAAAAAATATTGTGTCCCTTTTACTTAAAAAAATGTAGGTAACTATTTGCATCAGCCTTTTAAGTATAATATACTTTGCTTTTAGTGCATTGCAAACAACTAACAGGATCTCAAATTCTTTTCATTCAACTTAATTTTATCTGGTTCAGTATCGTAATTGATATTCTGTTTTATCTACAAATGTTTTTTGCTCAGTTACTTATGGTACTCAGGTTAGTAAAATTTATTTAAATTTGGTTCCTACTACTCAAATATATACTCACAACTATACTTAATGTCACGATTATCTCTTGGGACAGACCAATGCGCAGCGAAGTATCCAGAATACATATTTATTAACGACGTGACTAGTGAGAACAAAACAGTGAACGATGAACATGACGTGAACACAAAACGCTAAATCCTAAACACGATGGCATGAACCTAAACACGATAATCACAACAATAAGCAATAACCCACAAACTTTAGCGCAAAACCCCAAACATATACATATGGTTCCCAATTAGAGGTAACGAGACTCAGCTGCCTCTAATTGGGAACCATTACCCCAACATAGAAATACACACCATAGAACAAAAGAAACCCTACACCAAGACAAAACTAAACACTCCAGCCTGAACACTCAGGCCTGGACGTTACAGTACCCCC
>QNTS01004461.1:70102-108926 GCA_003317085.1 Hucho hucho
ATGACAACAGGGTCATGGTTGACCACATGTTCCAATTGTGCGGGACAGTCATGTATTTTGGCCCTTTGTCCTTCCAATCCAAACAATCAGGTCCCACATTTTAGCAACAAATTCAAAACACCACTCCTTTTTTAAAAAAGGTTGATTTGTCCCCGTATTTCAGTCAGACATTCCAACCTGTCTCTTGCGGTCACTTTGCGCTTATGAAAAGATATATAAATCATAAGAATGTGGTACTGGTGAAGTTAAAACACTTCTCCAATCGTTGTTGAGACCTGATATTCTGTGCAGCGCAGGACGAGACATAGTCCAATGTAATAGGCCTATTGTCAACCATCACATTACCTCAAATCCTTTTGGGCTAAATTCCAGATAAACTTGGAGGACAGTTAGGCCTAACTACTTACAAAAAGTGCACTTCTGACAAAGAGCTACAAAAGTAATAAATATCCGTATTAGACTGAAAGATAAGGTCATTTCATCAAACTTGTGAGGCTCTCCATGCTTTTTAGTTGCTCATTCAACATACAGTATTTGTTGCTACTTCACTCAATCCCTAACTGTTTTACATTCCCTGAGACCAACCAGAAATGTTTCCTTGGCAAAATATTTCCAGATTTTCATAAAAACAGCATGTGGTCTCATTTCTGCATCACCAGAAATTGCACGAGGCAAAAGAGTATGCTAGGGGCAGCAGGTAGCCTGGCGGGTAGGAGCGTTGGACCAGTAACCGAAAGGTTGCTGGGTTGAATCCCCAAGCTGACAAGGTACAAATCTGTCGTTCTGCCCCTGAGCAAGGCAATTAACCCACTGTTCCCCGGGTGCCGAAGACGTGGATGTCGATTAAGGCAGCCCCCCGCACCTCTGTGATTCAGAGGGGTTGGGTTAAATGCGGAAGACACATTTCAGTTGAATGCATTCAGTAGTAAAACTAACTAGGTATCTCCCTCTTATGAGATTTTAGGATGGTTAGCTGAAGTATTTTATTTTTTTATTACCATGCAGCCAAAACTCAACCGCGCACACCACTAGGCAGCATGCTCTTGGATTGAAACAAAATACAGGAAGTCTAATAGTTTGTTAACACCATCTGCTCTAATTCACTCAGAAAACAGTTATTCAAGAAGATCTTAATGCATATTCCCATGAAACTGATTGAGATCAAATGATTGGCATATCATTCACGATTGACAATGATGATGGCTCCCTCAAAAAAAGTAGGCTACACTGTCCCGCAAAATCATCCTGTTGTCCCAAATGTGGGTGTTTTAAATGTGGTTACCTTATCAGGCCTTCAACATGTCTGTCCCGTACCACACGCATTCCCAAAGCACAAGCCATAATCCTGCAGCCTACAGTACAGTGCAGTACACACACACACTTTAACCCCGCTGCATGAGTGGAATTATGAGCAGCTCAGAGGGTACACCATCATTTATATGATGTTGGATCATTGGAGTAAGAGGGAATGGTAGACAGGCTTCATTAAGCCAGGAGTAGCCAGATTCCAATCTAATGTTTGAGCTCACAGAATCTTACTGTCTGAGCAAATCCATTTGTTGGGATCAGTTCAGTTTATGTCACTAAAGAGTTGGCTTAACAAAGAGTAGGCACAGAAGCTACGCTAGCTACATCCCCTTCTCATCAATCAATGGTAAAAACCTGTTACTGAATCTCCCCTCAGCATTTCACCTAAGCAGCAGTGGAGTGTTAGGTCACCCACCTCTCATGAGGAGGCTCCAAGCCAAACACCAGGCCAGGCCAACTTGGGCAAGACAGACAGGAGAAGTGGGAAAGGACTGATTTAGCCTGTGAATTGCTTTCCTGCCTACTACTCAATGCAAGAGTAACATGCTGACCACACCGCTTGCGTTACAAAATAAAATGTACACATACATGTTATTCAATCATTGCATCCAAACTGCTCAAGCATGTCAACGGCCGTCTGCGTAGCTTGGTGCTAAAATAGAACTTGGTTCTATTTGTGACGCTTGATGCGTCCCGCCTCTCCCATTTCCTGATTGGTTTTTAGGAGCATATATCCACATGGGTGATTGAAAGATGAATTGAGGTCCACACTCAAGGCCAGTTGGTAGTTGTAATGCACCTTAAAGTTGGTTGCCAACCACCATATAAAGTCCAAAGAAGAAGACTGAAGGAGAAGAGATAACTAGAAACAAACTCGGTTTACTCTTTTATCTGTGGATTAATTGTCGGAGTAGAGGACCTTGTGCATTTCAGGTAAAATAACAACCCAATGTTTATATCCCAGGACAAATTAGCTAGCAACAGCAAGCTAGCTAGCTAAATTGCCATGAATGTTTAATGCTTTTCGACCTGTCCCCAAATTAATATAGTTGGTTCAGAGTTCATTTTGATATTTCAACCTGGGTGTCCTGATCGCATAAGGTGTGGATGGACAAAAATCAACATGCGCACGATGGCGGGTGCACGCACACGCCCGGTTTAGTCAGCATGTAAGAGACGCTGCTGCCAACTCTAAACACCCAGGGCCATAGCAAGAAAGGCTTTCCCTGTGTGAATGGAGCAGCGCTGCTGTCGATTAATTCAGGGGGAAGGTAACCAAACCCCTGCACCATGCAGAGCCGTGAAACACGCTGATAGCTTTACCTGAAAGCATGAAAAAAGATTCCTCCTGAATTACACTTTAATCCCAAACAGATTTTACGTGCTGCAGGGGCTAGTTAAATTAACGCTTGGCCAGACGTTGTGTGAAGAAGCCAGCCTGTGAAAAGTGGGTTCTTTGGTTCCTCTGTTTCTCATTCGTGAATGTCACTCAGACTTTTGGGGTGTTTTTGTACATCTGCATTAAATTGATTTCAAGTAGCTGAACTGCATATGGTTAAAGGGATTGGACTTGAGCAAGTGCTCCTCCAGTAGAGAGAGTCCTAGATATCGAATGTAGCCACGCAATGGCTTTCACATCACTTTGTGAGGTGAATAAACATAGGCCATGTAGTCTTGACAGCTGTCATAGTGGTCAGGAAGACAGCACATGCAGCTAAGCACCTGAAGAACATAATCCTCATTGGGGGGAAAAAAACAGGATAATTCTTCAACCTACAAAACAAAGCCTAACTCCTAATACATCTGTGGATTCCCACTCATTGCCTCACATGCTTGTGGGCCTTCTCCTATTACCATCTCTCTCTCCCTGCCTGCCTGCCTGCCTGCCTGCCTGCCCGCCTGCCCGCCTGCCCGCCCGCCCCCTCGCCTGGCATGCCAGACTACCGTCGCTAAGGAAGTGAGGAACAGGAGGAGGTAGAGTGGGAGGAAGTGCCTCATTGCCTCCCGACCGTGTGCTTTGATGTGCCTCGGGGGGTGAGGGTGGCAGTGGCCTGGCACTGGGGGAAGGTTATCTGTGAGACACAACATGGTGGGCCACCCTGAGAGCAAGTCTGACATTGTGACAAGCAGGCACAGTTCTGTTAATCTGTTCCATTCTTTTCTTCTCTCTAGATAAGAAGGTAATGGGGACAGGGAGCACCTTTAAATGCAGAGAGTTAGCGAATGTGAAATATGATGTGGTCTCAAGAGATGGGCTTGAGTTGGGCAGGGGTGTTGTGGGAGAAAGAGTTGCACATGTTTGCAGTATAGCCTTATCGATGAAGCACATTGGCCTTATAAACTATTAACTTACAACAAAGAGGAAAATTGTAAAATATAGTTAACAGAAAGAAAGTGTTGGATGCCTGTGACCTGAAAGGTAGCGTCAGCGTAATCTTGAAGGGGAAATCAGCTGTGTACTACACCCAGGGGTGTCATTGCTCCCTGGCCTCAGTGCAGGCATGGTATATTAATCATGTAGTCTTCAGGGTTTGTGTCGTATAGCCATGGTATGAAAGGGATAATCAACTAGGGGCTCTATGCTACGGAAAATAATGAACAACGTGGAAGGTCTAGAGCCCCTAGTTGATTATCCCTTTTATACCATGGCTATAATTGAACACATTTTCTACTAGAAATGTGTTTATTTGCCGGTATACATTTTTCCCACATCCATTGAAGTAGCTAGCAAGTTTTTACTAGATAGATACAGTAGTTGCCGTGGTAACCAAACAAACAAACTTGCTAGTTTAGCTAGTAAAACCACCAGTTTGCTATTATGAAAATCGAATTCAGCAATACCAATACTGTTTTCAATTCGACTTTTGCTTTCAAAAGCAGCTCAAAGGCAACATGTAAAAATTGACTATAGTCATTGAATTCTACCGTGCAAATATACCCTGAGTTATAGGGAATTGATTCACAAGTTTGGACATCATTTAATAAAAACGAATTGCAGACCCTGGATATTTAAAACAGAGATTAAAATGTTATTCTCCACATATTATTGTGTTCAATTGTGCAAGCATCCATAGAGTTCAGAAAAGTATCATGCTTTTGGACTGAACGCTTAAAACAAAAACATCTGGTCTTAAAATTGTAAAAATCCCACATTACCAGTATGTCCGGTTATCATACAGTTCAACAAAAACCACTGCGGCTCCACTGGAAAAGTTCAAGGGTCACTTAAGTGGCTAAATATAAACAGCTTCGTAGGACTAGGGAATGCTTGTCACAGTGACCCAGTCCTGACCCTCAGAGCACAAAACTGGTACACGCTAAATCATCATATTAAAGCTTGTAGAAACCGCATATTATGCCCTTAGGCCTATGGCAATTCCACGGTAACAGAATTACGCTTTGACTCAGATTTTTTTTGCCAGACAAAAAACATTGATTTCAAAGTTTAACAAACCATACAACTCCATGCAAAAGGCAGATTTTGAACTGTTTACACAGAAGATTTCACCACGTACAGAAGCAAAGTTTGGTAACAGAATTACTGTAAAATCTTCCTCAGTTTTATTATGCGACCACGTTTTCCAAAAACGTCATATCTGCTCCGAATTAAGATTCAAAGATGTCTGCAGAAAGAATGGGCTGTCAGCTATGACATGACACCTTGAGTTTGAAAAATATATATTTTGATTATTGAACTACAGCAGGTGAAGTGGATTTACATCCGGTAACAGAATTACATCATGGGTCCCTGATCTGTACTATACAGAAATGCATAATTATGGATATGAATATCATTCTCTTCATGGTGATGTATCCTGTACACAAAAGGTAGAAATATGCAATATCCTTATTTTGCACATTTGGATAATATTCTACACACTGGCTATTATTGTGATGAGCTCTGCCCCCAAACAAGACCACATTTGGTTGGTCCAGACCAGACCAATTCTGAAACAACCATAGACGTCTATGTTTCACAAGTTTGGATAGCACAGTAGAGCACAGCAAAGTCCAGTACAGCAGAGTAGAGTTCAGTACAGTACAAAGTACATTATACTGTACTATACTGTACTATACTGTCCAAACTTGTGAAACATAGACATCTATGGTTGGTTCAGATTTGGACCGGCCAGTGCGGACTGACCAAATTTAAACCACTTTTCAACATCCATGGACGTTCGCTGTTGGTTGGTGCTCAGTAGATGAGGATGCTTGTTAGAGTAAAATTTAAAGAGGGTAGGTGGTAAGTGTCAGTAAGAACCGGGACAGGTGACATTAACAGGACGGAGAAAGGAGAGAGAGGCAGAGGGGGGGTGGGTTGTCCAGACGGTTTTCAGTCTTGCTTTGGCATTCAGACGACAGAATGAAAAAAATAAACAGTTATGAGCTGAACATAACAGCATCCCAGTGGAAGAGAGGACAGCAGCAGGTGACCCAACTGGGGTTTGTGACTTTTATTGATTCCCAATTTGGTAACAGAATTACAAGTTTGAATCAATTCATAAACAAACAGGATATCAGTAAATACACTAACTAATTGGTAGGTCTACCTTTACTTGTTACTTCTGTGAACTTTCATTAACCTCCCTCATGAGAAATTACAAAATATCATCAAGATATGTGGGTTTTTGATAATGGAAATACAAGGTTTCTTAAATTTACAGAAGGCAGAATTTTTTTCTTCCTGAAACTAAATATAAAAGACGTTGTCTAAGACCCCTTTTCCATCTGTTTGACCAGAAATCAAAGCCTTTGCTTATTCCTAAAAGGGAAAATGGTTGAAAAATGTATATATGCCTTAATTTCTCTAAAATATAGACTTATCTTTCATTTGACATGCTCCTATAAACTTCACATGTTGGTGCTCATGGGTCCTTTTACATGGAAAGCCCCCCAGCAATTGACCATTCGATTTTCACACTTTAAATCAGACAATCAACAAGGCCTTTGCTGGTACAGCTTTTACCACATTCTTGATGATTTAATGACATTTCTAATTCCAGCTCTTTAATATTTGATGGCATACTTAGATATTTGTTTAAGTTGGCAGGAAGGTAGGAGGATAAGCGCTTTATCGTAAAAGTCCCATAGGTCTGCCTATTTTGATTAGGCTGAAGTTGCCCTATGAAAAAGTTAAATATGACAACAATGACCTTCAGAAGGACATATAGGGTTTGAAGAATGAGAATAAGTACACTGCAGTCAAACTATAGACTAATAAAAATAGCCTACACTAACTGGCTATTAGGTGAGATTGTGACTGACCAACTACATGTCAAGAACAACTGATAATATGTCCTGTATATTGCCCTCAATGGGAAAAGCACAATTTTCATTCAAACTTTACAATATTATTGTTCATTGGTAGTGGTCTGGTACTGGATAGGACTACCTCAGTGTTCCTTGACGTTATCTGTTACTACTATAACTACCGCATTAACTCCACGGTAGGCTGCTTTTACATGGTATGTCCTTTTCCATGAGTCAAAGGAGATTGTTGGCTCAACACTCTTGGGATAATGGTCGAGAGTGACCTCATTTGGAACACTGGACAGATTTGAAAATGAAAGATGGCCGCTTGCTCAATAAATTCCTGAGGTAGCCGTTACAAAACATAACACCAACCATAACAGTTACTGGCACAGGCATGGGCATCAGACATATCCTTTTAAGGCTAACCAAACACACTAGGCCAGGGGGTCAAGTTACCATGCTTTTCAGGGGAAATTTGACAGTCACTTCCAGCTGTTTACTTCCTCCTCTGCAGGAGTTGACTTTAAACACTTCCTTTCATCTCCCTGGTGTTCCCTTCCATATCCCAGTCAGTCCCTTTCTGTTACCACATAGGTCAGAGGAACACAGGCACACTCTCTCTCCCTGGAAATATTAACTAGGGCACACGATAGCAAAATGTTCTGTAACAGAAAACAAAAATGTGCATTTCTTATTAGACAAGTCCAGAAAGTCTCTCCCTGTTTTAGTCCATTTTCTTCCGTTTGGTCCCTAATGAACATGACCCCTGTGTGAAGTGGCATAGTGAGAGATGAGAGAGAGGTGATTCTATAATCTAGCTCCAACCTGTCCAACTAGACTGCAACAGCCTCTTCCTTCAAAATCAGCTGGAGAAGCTGAGTCAGCCTGCAGACTTCCTCCTCTGACTGTATGCCGGTCTCTAGGGAAAGGGACTGCAGATCTATAGTAGCACAGACCAGAGGGGCCTGGGTTAGCCCAGACACTTAGCAACATATACATATCACCTATGAACACTGACCCAAGACCTTTGTTCTGGCCTAGGACAACCAGAGCATACAGTACACAAATGGCCTGGCTAAATGCAACATAGTGGAATCAAGCAATAATCTAAATCAATGATGTAGGCTAAATGCAAAGGATTGCTCCGCTAAGAAGGAGTAAGAACCCATTTGTCCACAGAGGAAATGTCTGTCAGGTTGAGACCTTATCACTTAGCCACAGACTGATTTTTGTGTATGTGCTGATGGTCATATCTGGTTCAGATGGAGTCATGTACAGTACATTAAGCAAGTATTGTAAAGATTGAGTCCCCCATAGCGGCATATGAGAGCCAAACAAGTCCCCCCAAAACGGCATATGAGAGTCAAACATGCCCCCCCCAAAACGGCATATGAGATTCAAACATGCCCCCCCAAAACGGCATATGAGAGTCAAACATGTATAATGTACATATGAAATAAAAGCCGCTGATTGACATGGTACATTTAGACAGAATTTTCTAACATTGAATGAGGCCGTTCTGTTGTCCTTGTGCAATATTTCCCATTCATTGTGCCTAGGGACTTCAATGGTTTGCAGTCAGTTTCCCTCCTGTCTTGAATAATAACATCTTCCAGTGTTTCAGTGTAACCCTGTTGTTGACCTGCATTTCCATAATCTGCATAAATCAATTTGAGATTCCTAGCTTTGAACAAGAAAACAAGTTGCATAAGAAGCCAGTCTACATCTCTCCCTCACTATGCTGTGGTCTCAAATAGAAAACGGAGACATACCAACAGCCTGGACTAGGAGTTATGAGGACAGATGTCATGGTCAACTTTTTAGTCCACTTTCTTATAGCCTATAAACGGCTTAGTCTAAACTTAGTTACCAATATGAGAAAACATGGGACTGCACTAAAAATGTGTAACCTACTAAGGTTATAGGACCAATAATTATCATATCCAATGCAGAAAGGTCTACCTCATCTCGTGTGTAACAGAGAATGTTTCATGCAAAATTAGACAATGTAACAAGCCGGGTAAAATGTCAACCACTTGCAGTACATGAACCGTCGATACGCATACATAATAGACAATAATTTATACAATTGAGCTATTTCATGTGTTACAATGTTGCAAAACAACAACTGCTAATGTAAACAACGAGTGAAAATTATATTTTGCAGCCGAATGCACGTCAAGATAGAGAAACAGTTCAGAAAAGGTAACGGATGTGAAGGAGTTGATTATTTAAAAAATGTAATCACCAAAGCGTGACATTCCGAAACGTGCAGGAGTAGCCTACTTACCTAGCTACTGTTAGCTAGCTAGAATCTCAGAAAATCGGCACTGTCACAAACGATCCGCGAATGCACCTCTTCTTAGCTTTGGTCCATTTGTTTATTGAATCCAGCCGTATATTCGGAAGATATATCCTATTTCGATTATTCTTGCCTTTTCTATATTCCGCCTGGTATGCATGTACTGTAGCTATGTTTTATGTGGGCTATACCGTAGCTTGGTTCGGCACATTCAGCTATTCAGCGAGAAGACGCAACTTGAAAACTGACAGAGGGAGAGCGCATAACTATGTTGAGGGGGTGGCATAAACCTTCAACAATAGAAGCGCTTTTCGAAGACAACATATTTGCCCAAGTATTCCAATGACGTACACTAAGCCACTATATATGAAAACTAGATTGCTGTAATCAAAGGGAATAGTTCTCATTTATACAACTCTGAATGTCAGAGAACTGCAACGAGAAACCCCTTCAACTGTTCAAAGGGAGACAGTATGTTTTAACTCAGTTTATTCCGATTGGTTTCTTCGAACGTGACGCTAGAGTGGGATGCAGTCAATAGAGAAAAACATCAGTAGAGGCAGCAATATGTGTATGCAGATACCTGCGATGCCGTGAAAGCCTCTAGTGATAATGAGACATTTGTATTTGATAAAAGTGTGTGTGTGTGTTTGCAGGTGCAGGTGCACGTAGTAAATTATTATTGTCACCTAGTCTAGAGTCTATCTGATGTGGCAGGGCGAGTTTTACAAGCAGTGAAGCACAAAGAACTATAATGGTTTTGGATATTTAACGTTAAACTGTAGATGAGAAAAGGCTGAGTGAACAGCAGTGCCTCTCGTCAAACTGAGATTACTGTGTGAGAAAATTATAAGTTTCCCACTTGATCCCACTTGGCAAGACATCACATGAAAAGGCCCAGAGCAGAGAGAGACTTTACAGACAAAAACAAACATTGTCACTGTTATACTACTCCTGTTGTTCTTTATGAATCAAGCATCCAAGAAAATTATGGTGTCAAGGATCCCAACTTGCCCTGCCAGAACAAACACATCAGAGATTCATTACCCTAAAGATCATCAGACCAATAGGCCTCCGTGCGACCACCATAAACTCACATTGCCTCTTGTACTAATAGCATTGTAGTGCATGACTGTTCCAAGGGAAAGGTCAATGGCATGCTGGTGCTGGCTGGCCCTTAATGAGACACACTTCAGTATCAAAGTGACGTGTGTTGCAAATGTACAAATGTTCACAAAGGATAGGCAAGACCGGAACAGAACAACCGCTCCAAAATGTGACTTGTTGAGATAAAGCCAAGATAAACGTATCAAAAATAGGCCCTTATCTGTGCTAACGTGAGTGTTCAAGGGGATTGAGTGCAGCTGTGAGCCCACCAAAAACAAGAGTGTATTATGCTAGCAGGAAGAGCCTCTGTAACACACACATACAGTGCATTCGGAAAGTATTCAGACCCCTTTCCACATTTTGTTACATTACAGCCTTATTCTAACATTTATTAATTTATTAATTCCCTCATTAATCTACACGCAATACCCCATAATTACAAAGCAAAAACTTTTTTTTTTTTTTTAAAGTATTACATTTTCTTAACTTAAATATCACATTTACGTAAGTATTCAGACCCTTTACTCAGTACTTTGTTGAAGCACCTTTGGCAGTGATTACAGCTTTGAATCTTCTTGGGTATGATGCTACAAGCTTGGTACACCTGGATTTGGGAAGTTTCTCCCATTATTTTCTGCAGATCCTCTCACAGCTCTGTCAAGTTGGATGGTTAGCGTCGCTGTAAAGCTATTTTCAGGTCTCTCCAGAGACGTTCGATCGGGTTCAAGTCATGGCTCTGGCTGGGCCACTCAAGGACATTCAGAGACTTGTCCCAAAGCCACTCCTGCGTTGTCTTGGCTGTGTGCTTAGGGTTGTTGTCCTGTTGGAAGGTGAACCTTCGCCCCAGTCTGAGGTCCGGAGCGCTCTGGAACAGGTTTTCATCAAATTATCTCTCTGTACTTTGCTCCGTTCCTCTTTCCCTCGATCCTGACTAGACTCCCAGTCCCTGCTGCTGAAAAACATCCCTACAGCATGATGCTGCCACCACCATGCTTCACCATAGGGATGGTGCCAGGTTTCCTCCAGACGTGACGCTTGGCATTCAGGCCAAAGACTTCAATCTTGGTTTCATCAAACCAGAGAATTTTGTTTCTCATGATCTGAGTGGCTTCCGTCTGGCCACTCTACCATATAGGCCTGATTGGTGGAGTGCAGCAGAGATGGTTGTCCTTCTGGAAGGCTCTCCCATCTCCACAGATTAACTCTGGAGCTCTGTCAGAGTGACCATCAGGCTGACCAAGGCCCTTCTCCCCTAATTGCTCAGTTTGGCCGGGCGACCAGCTCTAGGAACAGACTTGGTGGTTCCAAACTTCTTCCATTTAAGAATGATGGTGGCCACTGTGTTCTTCGGGACCTTCAATGCTGCAGACATATTTTTGGTACCCTTCCCCAGATCTGTGCCTCAACACAATCCTGTATTGGAGCTCTACAGACAATTCCTTTGAACTCATGACTTTTTTTTGCTCTGACATATACTGCCAACTGTGGGACCTTATATAGACAGGTGTGTGCCTTTCCAAATAATGTCCAATCAATTGAATTTACCATAAAAACAGTAAAGTAATAGAGAAGAGAGATATGACCAGGTAACTATGCTATAATACACTAAAGACCTTCTGTATGTCTCAACCACCACCTAAAGTGATTAAACTGTCACCTCCCAAGTAAGCAATAAAAATAGAGAAAAGGGTCAAAGAATTTGAAAGCCACTGGAAAAAACATGAAGAAAAATGGCTGTTACAAGACCAAAATTAATCACACACACTGCTACCTCCATGTATTTCTTATCATGCAGATGATCTAATAGAGGTTTAGGTAGGCCTACAGGACAATGGTAGACAGATGGGTTCCTGGGGCTACACAAACTCGCACACTGACTCAGAGTCAAGGAAAAACAGTAGCCAGTTTAGTAACGTTTTCATTAACGTTTAAACTTCCAACCTTTACCACACAGTGAATCAAGGTCCTGTGAAGCGGTTCCATATAAAGTCAAGTAAACAGAAAACGGCGTATTACATTAGTTGCCATTTACAGAGCTATGATAATTACACAAAATGAGGGAAAACCAGCTTTTATGAAAAATCCTGCTGTCAAATAAATGAAATGACTATACTGCAGTTCTGTATTATGTGTAGATTGCTTGTTTGCTGTGTAATAACCCAATAATAATTATATTTTATGGCGATAATGTTATGCCACATTAGCTGTGCATGAAACAAGACTAAAACAGATTATTCATTGGCTAGGGTTGAAAAGATTTCAAATTTCTGCTCTCACATATCTTAGGTTAAAAACAGATTGCATAATGGACAAATGACCTGCACAGTCTAATGACTGATTGACACCAGTGATCCTACCTACAGATCAATGTCACACACTTGTAGTACCTGCTGTGCTCCCTATAGTGAAGGAGAGCACATCGTCTCCAGTCTCCAAGGACCTTCCACGCATTGGGCCTCAGGTTGCCCTAGTTGTATCTGCAGGGGTTTGCTAGTTAAACAAACCACAGGGGGCCCAAGAATGTCGACTGACTCCAACTGACTTGAGAGGGAGAGACCTTGCTGGGTGAGGAGCCAATAAAAGAGAGCTACTGTAGTAGAAAAGAGGAGAGGACGACAGTCATTACGAAACATCAGAGAGGATCCACTCAGATCTCTGCAGGTGACATTATTCAGCTGTAACCACCCCTTTTTTGTTTTGTTTTATGACACCTCTCTTCCATTGAAGATCTGTCCATTACAGACACAGAACATCTGTGAGATCTCACTGACTCCTGCAGACAAAGGACTCTTACGTATGACAGACAGTTCCTCACACATTCCACACGTAACAAAGGAAACATGCATGATGTCATCCCTGCAATCTTCAAAGACATCTACCGGGTAGGACATTGCTCATAATAAACACATGTTGTCACTCGTGCAGCAAATATACATTCAGTGTGCTGGGTGTGTAGGAGAGAGTGGTGGCAGTACTTACAGAGGAAAGGTGCGCAGCAGAGGTGTCTGGGGTTTGTTCTCTTGCTCTCCCTCCCTCTGTCTATCCTCCCTCCTCTTCTCTTCCCTTCTCACCACAGTAAGATGCTGTCTGGACCAATGCACATTGTCATGGAAACCTGAAAGAGGGATTCTCACGTGACCTAGTCACCGAGCTCAAGGATTGGCCAGACAGGGGAAAGGGGGCCCCTCCTCCCAGCGGTGAGATCACACGCCCACTGGCTCACAAAGGGAGGGCTCCCGGGCCGCCTGTATAGAAACACACAATGGGAAGTCTTCAGGAGGGGTGGGGTAACTGGAGCTAATGCACCAAGGCAACAGGGAATGACTTGACTGACTGATCTGAGAGGTGTCTGTCTTGTATGTCTGCCTGCCTGTCTGTCCACTACTACTGGGCTGGGCTTTGTAATGGGGTGGGCACAAAATGTACCCCCAATGCTCCCAGCTGGCAGGATACAGAAATAACACACATTCAATAAGGCGTACCACTGGTCTCATACATGGCAGCTTGAACTGCTGGCCTTACACAGGCTTTCCTACCAGGAGAGAGGCTATACACTATATATATATATATATATATATATGTTGCCAGAGAAACCAGATAGATGCACTGCTGTTGTTCAGTCAAATCTACCGTATGTGTAATATTTTACTTTGTGAGCAAATGCAAACACTTGAACAATGCACATTAGATACCTGTGAATGGTAAACAATAGATCACATGCTCAGGCAGATGAACACATACACACCCTGACAATGTATAATATAGTATCGATTTGACAGAGGCATTGAACAAAAACCAATGTCATATGATATCCCCCCATTACAGAACTCATTGTGTTTATACACTCAGTAGCACAGACCAAGGCTTCTGTTTGAAGTAAGGTAAAATAGTATTGATTGTCCTTTGCTGATATCTAACAATAAGTGGTGCATTATGCATACTGGTGAGTTTCCTGAATGAGCAGATTACTGCACACTTACTTTCATCAATAGAATATATTTGCCAGAGCCTCAGTTGAAAGAGTGAAACAAGCAAGAAACCCAATGGACCGGCATAGGACAGGCTGCTGAACAGCATAAGTGCCATAATTACATAATGATAAGAACCTGCTTTAGATTTGCTGACGTTTTACAGGCAAGAAAATTGGAGTTGAGGCTTGTGGGGCTTGGACCAAGTGCAGCTAGCAATTTGAGTGCAGTTAGCTGGTGGCTGGGAAGCTGGGAAAGAACATTCATTCCACTGTTCATGGCGGCAACAAAAGAATTTGAAAAGAGGGTTGGGAGTATTTTTCACTCCATTTGGGAAAGAGGGTGTCTTTCTATTTCACTATCCCTCCAAATGATGACATGTTAACTGTGATTGGTCCAGGGTACACACAGATTCACCCAGACCACAGACACTGATGCAAAGACAATGGTCTGTGATTGGTCCAGTCTGCCAAACCTGGGAGGAGATGTGAAGTGTTTCTGGGACATACCGGTGAGGTCATTGTGTAGTCTTTGCCACGAACACACTCATTTTCAGAGCATCTCCATTCTTCGTAAAAGGCACATTCAACCAACACAGAGTTGCTTCCTATCCATTGAATACTGTAATGGGCTTCAATGACATTCCTTTCTGAAGCTTAAACTTGACAATCACAACAACAAATACAACCGTTTTCCCAAGAAATCAGGACCACTCCACATAGACATACACAAAACGACCATGCACTACAGCTCGAATAAGGTTCAGCTAAACTTCCCAGGATTTTCGGTTAACAATTCATTAACTGTCTTGTTATCTCTGATCTGTGTTTGCCAGAGTGAACATACAGTCTCGTGATTGGCTGGCTCTGGCTGGGGTCTTGTTGGGACAGCGACTGTCACAGCCAATCAGAGAGATTCCTTAAACGCAGCACTCCAGAGTTATGTATTTTCACTTCTAATGCAATACTGTAGCTGGGCAGACAAGACAGACTGGTGGAGTGTTAGGCCTACTAATAAAACGTGCTCTCCCTGTAACCAAAGCCATCCATTTCTCCAAGGAAACAGACGAGTAATGTGAAAGTGTAATTCAATATAACATTAATGAAGCATTACTACAGTATATACTATAATGTTACTTTTTTTAAATAATTCGTCACACAAAATTCTTGTCTTACATTTAGATTGAGTGCCTTTGTGTTAGGTTATTTTATGGTTTGTTGTCATATAAAGTGGTAACGGTAGAACTGTACGTGGCTTAGTGGAGTAGACTGTAGAGACCATCCCACATGAGACAATTACCTCAGCAGTCGAAGCCCTTAGCCCTTAGTAAGGAGTGGTCCATCCTGTTGGTCACACGCATGCACACATACACACACATACACACATATACACACACACACAAATCAGTCGCAGCCAAATGCATGAAAATCCATTAATTTTCCACTTACGTTGACTTTTCCAAAGAGACAGAGATGAGCTTTGATCATCAACATAAAAGAGAGTGTAGAACAAAAGACAGTACAGCACAGACGGTTTCCTTCCTTCCTAAAGTCAGAGAGTATCAACTTTTATGGTTTAAATGAACTCAATATCAAGTCTGTGAATAAAGTGTAACACAATGACTCTCGATATCAAAAGCCAATTTGATACATTTTAAGTATAGATTGTATGTTTACTGTGGTGAGTTACACTCCGTTAATGTTAGTGTTCTCTGAGTTTATTGGTCTTGGTGTCTATATTTGAAGCATATTATGAGTACCAGGCATTTGGTAGTAGATTGCTATCTTGTTTCTGTAACAGAAAGCCTAGTATCCTTTTTAGATACTGTAAGTGGATGAACCCAGCCTCAATATGCCCAGCGTATGCCAGGCCTGCCTCCTTAGACCTACTGCTTTACATATTGGAAGTGGGTAGGGGATTGACGGGCTCTCTAACAGGTGTGAGTGGGCACTGGTGGGCTCACATTCCATTCAGGCTCTCAAAAAGGTTAGTGTGTGTAGATCTACAGTTACCACACTGCCTTTAGCCCTGAGTGGAACACACACAATCACACACACACACACGCACACGCACACACACACACACACACACACACACACACACACACACACACACGAGCACGGTTGACGCCCTCACACAGTATGAGCCCATGCAGCCTTGCCTCAGGGCACAACTAGGCTATCATCCCCACTATGTACAGTTGAAGTCGGATGTTTACATACACTTAGGTTGGAGTCATTAAAACTAAAAAAATGTTCAACCACTCCACAAATTTCTTGTTAACAAACTATAGATTTGGCAAGTCGGTTAGGACATCTACTTTGTGCATGACACAAGTCATTTTTCCAACATATGTTTACAGACAGATGATTTCACTTATAATTCACTGTATCACAATTCCAGTGGGTCAGAAGTTTACATACACTAAGTTGACTGTGCCTTTAAACAGCTTGGAAAATTCCAGAAAATGATGCCATGGCTTTAGAAGCTTCTGATAGGCTAATTGACATCATTTGAGTCAATTGGAGGTGTACCTGTGTATGTGTTTCAAGGCCTACCTTTAAACTTACTGCCTCTTTGCTTGACATCATGGGAAAATCAAAATAAATCAGCCAAGACCTCAGAAAACAAATTGTAGACCTCCACAAGTCTGGTTCATCCTTGGGAGCAATTTCCAAATGCCTGAAGGTACCACGTTCATCTGTACAACACAATAGTACGCAAGTATAAACACCATGGGACCATGCAGCCATCATACCGCTCAGGAAGGAGACGTGTTCTGTCTCCTAAAGATGAACGTACTTTGGTGCGAAAAGTGCAAATCAATCCCAGAACAACAGCAAAGGACCTTGTGAATATGCTGGAGGAAACAGGTACAAAAGTATCTATATCCACAGTAAAACGAGTCCTATATCGACATAACCTGAAAGGCAAGGAAGAAGGAAGAAGCCACTGCTCCAAAACCTCCATAAAAAAGCCAGACTACGGTTTGCAACTGCACATGGGGACAAAGATCGTACTTTTGGAGAAATGTCCTCTGGTCTGATGAAACAAAAATAGAACTGTTTGGCCATAATGACCATCGTTATGTTTGGAGGAAAAAGGGGGAGGCTTGCAAGCCGCAGAACAGCTTCCCAACCGTGAAGCACGGTGGCAGCATCATTGAAGCAACATCTCAAGACATCAGTCAGGAGGTTAAAGCTTGGTCGCAAATGGGTCTTCCAAATGGACAATGACCCCAAACATACTTCCAAAGTTGTGGCAAAATGGCTTAAGGACAACAAAGTCAAGGTATTGGAGTGGCCGTCACAAAGCCCTGACCTCAATCCTATAGAAAATGTGTGGGCAGAACTGAAAAAGCGTGTGCAAGCAAGGAGGCTTACAAACATGACTCAGTTACACCAGCTCTGTCAGGAGGAATGGGCCAAAATTCACCCAACTTATTGTGGGAAGCTTGTGTAAGGCTACCTGAAACATTTGACCCATGTTAAACAATTTAAATGCAATGCTACCAAATACTGATTGAGTGTATGTAAACTTCTGACCCACTGGGAATGTGATGAAAGAAACTACATCTGAAATAAATCATTCTCTCTACTATTATTCAGACATTTCACATTCTTAAAATAAAGTGGTGATCCTAACTGACATAAGACAGGGAATTTAGGATTAAATGTCAAGAATTGTGAAAAACTGAGTTTAAATGTATTTGGCTAAGGTGTATGTAAACTTCTGACTTCAACTGTATGTCTATGTCTGTTAGAAAACATACTATATTTCCCTTGACGTAGTGATGCTGAAGGTAAAAAATGTCTCAAGATTCCCCACTCTCCCCTAACCCAGAACATACAGTACTGTCCCAGGGTGTGTCTGAAATGGCACCCTATTCCCTAGAATATACTTTTGTCCCAGTGACCCTCCAGACAGACATGTCTTGTGGCATCCCAGACACATTGACAGGTGCTCAGCTGTCAAACAGAGGCCTGGAGCCTGGTCAGGGAGCTCCAGTAGACAGTCAGTCCAGGCAGAGCGGTGAGAGAAGCCCCAAGAGAAGGCCCTTGCCCTGGGGACGAGGGACAGATACCAGCCCAGGCATAGTTGTCTGACTGTCTGTCTCTAATGTGGTACACTGCTTGTTTGTGGAAGTACATACAGTTACAGGAAGGCTGTACTTTCATCTGTAGAGCACTTGGTTATGATTCACTGGATTATTAGTGAGAAACAGGGTGAAACCTGGATGACATAGCTTGGGTATCAGCAGTGGCGTGTGTGTGGTGTGGGTGTGTGTTTGAGAGGTCTTTAATTACTGTCCTTGGGCTGAACTTGGATCCAGGTTGTTGAAGGAGGCTGCCATGAGAGTCATGGCTGCCATGGTTCCAATTCAAACACTGTTCACTGAAACCATGACCTCGGTCTGTTCCGCAGTGACAAAGTCAACAGACTTGTGTTTAGTCTGAGTCTAATATAAAATGAAATATAATGTGTGAATATCCATGATAAAATATGTCTGCTGAGATGACAGTTAAGTTCAAGCAAATGTCAAATTTAAACAACTGATTATACAACTTTGATTATACAAAGAAAGGTATTCCTATTTGAATGTGTCTTATTACAAAGGACACTACATCAAAGTGCTCTCCCTGACCTCCAGGCCAATGTCTTGATTTGGAATTGGTCCAGGCTACTTTCTGTGATGTGCATTAAAGTCATTGTGTAACCTGTAACCACAGAGGTCTGAATTGTCTTTGTAGAGTTTTAGTGAAAGGCTCTGTCCAGGGCTTTGCCTCAGTGCTGCCTGTTACTTATGTTAGCACAGGCTGGCAGAGAATGGCTGACGATGCTTACATAAGACCTTCACTCACTCTCTTACAGTCACTCTCCAGGCAATAGCGAGAGAGAGAGATGGGGGGAGACAGAGAGAAGATAGAGGAGAGAGAGGACAAGTTGGCAGTGGTCAAGAATGCAATTAAAATTATGGTCAAGGGCGCAGAGAAAAAAGCCCCACTGGGGAGGGTGGGTAGTTTGTGTGAGAGCAGACTACTCTCCATTGCGTCATCACATGCAAGGTTGGGTTGGCAGGCTACACCGCATCACTGATATCGACTGAGAGTCCACTAAAACATGCATCACAGATGAATCAATGAGTTTTATCCATAAACATAAACACACACACACAACATACACAGACCGATTGTACATTAGTTACAGATGTAGGATCTTAATTTGATCACTCTTTTGTTGGTGAGAATTTTCCTGCACAGCAGAAAATGCAAACTTGTAGTGTATTTTAGGCTTCTAAAGTTTGTAATTTCAGACATGATTTGCCCTAACAAACAATGTGTCAACCCCTTCACAAATGTCCATTAATTATAATCCACATAATAATTCACATTTCCAGTTACTGCAGGATTTCCTGCTGTAGCAACAGGCTCAAATCTGTATGGCATGAGGTGTAAGTTCAAAGTGTTTCCGTTATGTCATCAACCTCATGACATCTCCAGCTGGATTAAGTCCATTATCATTTAATGAACTTGTAAAGTGGATTACTGTTCATTTAGAATGATTCGGTATGCACGTTTTCTTTCTGGCAGATCAGACAGCAATGTTCACTAAGGCGTGGTGAAGGTGTCTAGCTGCAGATGTCGCATCCATCGCCTATATGGAAGTGAAGTGAACCATCAACTCACCATACCATGTAACCTATGACATCATGGATCAACTGTCTCAGAATAGGAGAGCTGATCTAGGATCAGGTCCTCCTCTTTCTATCTACTCTTATGTTTATGATCTTAAAGGCTAAACTGATCCCAGATAAGCACTCCTACTCAAAATGCTTAATGAATATGGACTCAGGTTGGCTCTGTGTGGAATTCCAAGTAACCTTCGTCCTCATCAAAGTATTGTCTTGAGCTGATATTACCATTGACATAATGTATTTCCTGATGTGGTTCATCTTTAATTCATTTAGAGATGCATGCATCTCTTAGAAGAATGGTATGAGACAGTGACTCAGCATAGCTTCAAAGTCCTTAGGTTGGATTGGACAGGGCATAAGCTTATTATCCTACCCATGTCTGTCGCTGTACCCACACCATCTGCAAATGAACACATAGATTTGTGTGAACAATATGAGCGATACTAGGAAAAGCAGTTGGAGGCAGGCACAGTTTGTGTATGTTCATGTGCTTTTGCATGCATGCATGCATGCGTCTGTCTGTCTGTCTGTCTGTCTGTCTGTCTGTCTGTCTGTCTGTCTGTCTGTCTGTCTGTCTGTCCATTATATGTGTGTGTGTGCAGTCTCCCGCCATGTTTCACTGTGTTCCCAGTGGAGTGACGTCACCGAAAGTGTTTCAGCCAACAGGGCTCTGAATACTCACGCAGGCCACGGCGGGAAGAGCTGGTTGCCATGGTGACTGATCTTGTGTTAAAGCCGTGTTTGCCAGGCGTGGGGTAGAGCTTTGAGCCACAGCAGACGGTCAGCTTGTGATTGGCCAGCTGAGAGAGGCACAAAGACATAAAGCTTTGGCGTAATACACTTAGAACACACAAACAAATACACATGTATACACATACATACAGTGTACATAAAGTACACATACAGTATACATACAAACAATGCATTGCACACACACACAAATGCCCGCAAAAACACCCCTGCACACAAGAATGCACACATGACAGAATATACAGTTTCTCAAAATAAATAAACACCGTATAACTGTAGTTATATTGGATAATAAGAACATGGACCCCTGTACTCCAGATCAAATCATGGTGATTAGTATTCCATCCACTGCTTGTTTGTAGAGCGAGACGGCAAGAGCCTCTGTAAATCCTACTAAGACAGCTCTCCTGTCCTGTCCCAACCTTGCTCTGCCACTGCCCTGTCCTCAACATGACATGAGTGGTAAGGAATACCAATGGGAACCGAACAGCTGCTCCTAATCCAATTGGTGTCCCGCTGCCTGTCTTTGTTTATGCTGCTGGTTGAGTTAAAGACTAACGCATCTTGATCAATACCCTGTAATGGGTCCTGTATGCTGGGAACAGCATGTGCTCTGAGTCTCTCTCTGTGCTTGACCATAGGACTAGTGGGAACAAGAGGGTCATATTCATTAGGGTACACCGTAGCACAACATTTTGTAACAGAAAGTCCCTCTCTGTCTGTTCCCTTTTGTCTGGTGGCTAATGAAGCTTTGCCCCCTCCACCTGTTGAATAGGGTCTACTGTAGAGGTATAACTGTAGAAGGCATCAGTTACCATGAACTCCTCGACACCCTCAGTTATTCTGTACTGTACCTATATTAAGTTATGTAAGTCCAAAATGGAGAGGTTTCTTTGGGTCACCCACATCTGGACCACTGACCAAGACCTTTGACCTCTTTGACTTCTCCATGTCTTGGCTAGGGCCTATCTATACTGAACCCAGAAACCCAATAAAGAACAGGCCGTGTGAGGACTGCGTGTGAGGACTGCGTCCAGTCACTGAGGCTGCTGCCAGACCACTACTGGTGTCTCAGCCCTGCCTTGTCACAGCCCTTGTCTGAGGTCTACTTAAATAAATATAGCTCTGGCACTGACCACAGAAAGCCACTGACTGACCTGGACTGAATCTCTCTCTTTCTTTCTATCTCTCTCTCTGGAGGATAACCTGCTGGGTCTAGGCTCCTCAGACAGACTGGAGTTGATTATGGAGTGTTGTCTCAGGTTTAGTCTGGATAACAGCATCACAAAAGTGATCAAATTAAGATCCTACATCTGTACATAATGTACAATTGGTGTGTGTATGTTTTTTTGTGTGTGTGTGTGTGTGTTTATGTTGTTTATGGATAAAACTCTAGGATTAAGGATGAAATGAAATGTTCACGTTACAGGCCGGCCCGGATTCATGTTGCTTAAAATACTAATTTCAGAGACCTATTATGTCATAATTCTGAACTCCCGGTGTACATATATCTGATGAATGACTTAAATGACGTAAGAACTGGTGCAGCTGGTTTTCGTTCAAATAGATGATCCACTAAGGTTTAATTGTTGTCTATCGGGAAGTCTATCATTCTTATCAGCAGTACTCAAACACAAGTCTGTAAGAGTTCCTCATGTCATTTGAGTATTTGTTTAGCTTTAATGATATTCCCCGCCCATATTCTCACAGTAGTGATAATATGTCTATGGGCCATACCAAAGAACTAACCCAGTCACATCATACCTGTCAGCCGACAGTACATTGGAGACCGGGGGAAAAATGGCAGGTTGCAGGAGGGGAGGGTCACCTTGCATTATGTACTGCTCCCTTTATCTCGTTCTATGGCTCCCTCTTAGACTAATGAGTATTAAGAGGTCACGGACAGAATGACCCCAAACCCTTGTCTCTGATTCAGACTGTTAGGCAATGGCAATTTAATCTTACTCTGCTCTTTTATTTCTTGGTTTTTCAGTGTGCAAAGGAAGGCTTGTTTATCCGATTAAACGGGGCTCACAATAAACTGTGTGTCCAAATAAGTCACACATGGGGACTCTGCAGCAGTGCTCTTGCTCTCCTTTCTCTCTGCATTCCCAGCAGCCCTGTGCAGTGTGCTATCCATGCTCAGTGGCCCGTGTCAGAGCTCCTAATGACTGGCCCATTGATGAGCATGCCCATTAGTGTCACTGCTCTCATCAGCACACCCGCCCTTTATGAGCCTCCAGTCTGGTCACCCAGATGGGAGGGGTCCTGCCGTGTAAATCAGCCATGACAGGTGGGGAGCGCAGCCAGTAAGAGGCTCAGACATCCAGGGTGTGGCTCTCGATGGTCCCTATGTGGCCTGCAAATCTCTTGCAGCTCACAACACTCTGTAGGCCCGTTGTTGGGGGTAACACAGGGCATCACAGCACATGGTCACACCATAGAATTCCAGATCTGTCAGAGACCTGGCTTTAGCATCTATTAGCCAGGCCTCTCTGTAAATACAGTTGAAGTCGGAGGTTTACATACACCTTAGCCAAATACATTTAAACTCAGTTTTTCACAATTCCTGACATTTAATTGTAGTAAAAATTCCCTGTCTTAGGTCAGTTAGGATCACCACTTTATTTTAAGAATGTGAAATGTCAGAATAATAGTAGAGAGAATGATTTATTTCAGATGTAGTTTCTTTCATCACATTCCCAGTGGGTCAGAAGTTTACATACACTCAATTAGTATTTGGTAGCATTGCATTTAAATTGTTTAACATGGGTCAAATGTTTCAGGTAGCCTTACACAAGCTTCCCACAATAAGTTGGGTGAATTTTGGCCCATTCCTCCTGACAGAGCTGGTGTAACTGAGTCATGTTTGTAAGCCTCCTTGCTTGCACACGCTTTTTCAGTTCTGCCCACACATTTTCTATAGGATTGAGGTCAGGGCTTTGTGACGGCCACTCCAATACCTTGACTTTGTTGTCCTTAAGCCATTTTGCCACAACTTTGGAAGTATGTTTGGGGTCATTGTCCATTTGGAAGACCCATTTGCGACCAAGCTTTAACCTCCTGACTGATGTCTTGAGATGTTGCTTCAATGATGCTGCCACCGTGCTTCACGGTTGGGAAGCTGTTCTGCGGCTTGCAAGCCTCCCCCTTTTTCCTCCAAACATAACGATGGTCATTATGGCCAAACAGTTCTATTTTTGTTTCATCAGACCAGAGGACATTTCTCCAAAAGTACGATCTTTGTCCCCATGTGCAGTTGCAAACCGTAGTCTGGCTTTTTTATGGAGGTTTTGGAGCAGTGGCTTCTTCCTTCTTCCTTGCCTTTCAGGTTATGTCGATATAGGACTCGTTTTACTGTGGATATAGATACTTTTGTACCTGTTTCCTCCAGCATATTCACAAGGTCCTTTGCTGTTGTTCTGGGATTGATTTGCACTTTTCGCACCAAAGTACGTTCATCTTTAGGAGACAGAACACGTCTCCTTCCTGAGCGGTATGATGGCTGCATGGTCCCATGGTGTTTATACTTGCGTACTATTGTGTTGTACAGATGAACGTGGTACCTTCAGGCATTTGGAAATTGCTCCCAAGGATGAACCAGACTTGTGGAGGTCTACAATTTGTTTTCTGAGGTCTTGGCTGATTTATTTTGATTTTCCCATGATGTCAAGCAAAGAGGCAGTAAGTTTAAAGGTAGGCCTTGAAACACATACACAGGTACACCTCCAATTGACTCAAATGATGTCAATTAGCCTATCAGAAGCTTCTAAAGCCATGGCATCATTTTCTGGAATTTTCCAAGCTGTTTAAAGGCACAGTCAACTTAGTGTATGTAAACTTCTGACCCACTGGAATTGTGATACAGTGAATTATAAGTGAAATCATCTGTCTGTAAACATATGTTGGAAAAATGACTTGTGTCATGCACAAAGTAGATGTCCTAACCGACTTGCCAAATCTATAGTTTGTTAACAAGAAATTTGTGGAGTGGTTGAACATTTTTTTAGTTTTAATGACTCCAACCTAAGTGTATGTAAACATCCGACTTCAACTGTACATAGTGGGGATGATAGCCTAGTTGTGCCCTGAGGCAAGGCTGCATGGGCTCATACTGTGTGAGGGCGTCAACCGTGCTCGTGTGTGTGTGTGTGTGTGTGTGTGTGTGTGTGTGTGTGTGTGTGCGTGTGCGTGTGTGTGTGTGTGATTGTGTGTGTTCCACTCAGGGCTAAAGGCAGTGTGGTAACTGTAGATCTACACACACTAACCTTTTTGAGAGCCTGAATGGAATGTGAGCCCACCAGTGCCCACTCACACCTGTTAGAGAGCCCGTCAATCCCCTACCCACTTCCAATATGTAAAGCAGTAGGTCTAAGGAGGCAGGCCTGGCATACGCTGGGCATATTGAGGCTGGGTTCATCCACTTACAGTATCTAAAAAGGATACTAGGCTTTCTGTTACAGAAACAAGATAGCAATCTACTACCAAATGCCTGGTACTCATAATATGCTTCAAATATAGACACCAAGACCAATAAACTCAGAGAACACTAACATTAACGGAGTGTAACTCACCACAGTAAACATACAATCTATACTTAAAATGTATCAAATTGGCTTTTGATATCGAGAGTCATTGTGTTACACTTTATTCACAGACTTGATATTGAGTTCATTTAAACCATAAAAGTTGATACTCTCTGACTTTAGGAAGGAAGGAAACCGTCTGTGCTGTACTGTCTTTTGTTCTACACTCTCTTTTATGTTGATGATCAAAGCTCATCTCTGTCTCTTTGGAAAAGTCAACGTAAGTGGAAAATTAATGGATTTTCATGCATTTGGCTGCGACTGATTTGTGTGTGTGTGTATATGTGTGTATGTGTGTGTATGTGTGCATGCGTGTGACCAACAGGATGGACCACTCCTTACTAAGGGCTAAGGGCTTCGACTGCTGAGGTAATTGTCTCATGTGGGATGGTCTCTACAGTCTACTCCACTAAGCCACGTACAGTTCTACCGTTACCACTTTATATGACAACAAACCATAAAATAACCTAACACAAAGGCACTCAATCTAAATGTAAGACAAGAATTTTGTGTGACGAATTATTTAAAAAAAGTAACATTATAGTATATACTGTAGTAATGCTTCATTAATGTTATATTGAATTACACTTTCACATTACTCGTCTGTTTCCTTGGAGAAATGGATGGCTTTGGTTACAGGGAGAGCACGTTTTATTAGTAGGCCTAACACTCCACCAGTCTGTCTTGTCTGCCCAGCTACAGTATTGCATTAGAAGTGAAAATACATAACTCTGGAGTGCTGCGTTTAAGGAATCTCTCTGATTGGCTGTGACAGTCGCTGTCCCAACAAGACCCCAGCCAGAGCCAGCCAATCACGAGACTGTATGTTCACTCTGGCAAACACAGATCAGAGATAACAAGACAGTTAATGAATTGTTAACCGAAAATCCTGGGAAGTTTAGCTGAACCTTATTCGAGCTGTAGTGCATGGTCGTTTTGTGTATGTCTATGTGGAGTGGTCCTGATTTCTTGGGAAAACGGTTGTATTTGTTGTTGTGATTGTCAAGTTTAAGCTTCAGAAAGGAATGTCATTGAAGCCCATTACAGTATTCAATGGATAGGAAGCAACTCTGTGTTGGTTGAATGTGCCTTTTACGAAGAATGGAGATGCTCTGAAAATGAGTGTGTTCGTGGCAAAGACTACACAATGACCTCACCGGTATGTCCCAGAAACACTTCACATCTCCTCCCAGGTTTGGCAGACTGGACCAATCACAGACCATTGTCTTTGCATCAGTGTCTGTGGTCTGGGTGAATCTGTGTGTACCCTGGACCAATCACAGTTAACATGTCATCATTTGGAGGGATAGTGAAATAGAAAGACACCCTCTTTCCCAAATGGAGTGAAAAATACTCCCAACCCTCTTTTCAAATTCTTTTGTTGCCGCCATGAACAGTGGAATGAATGTTCTTTCCCAGCTTCCCAGCCACCAGCTAACTGCACTCAAATTGCTAGCTGCACTTGGTCCAAGCCCCACAAGCCTCAACTCCAATTTTCTTGCCTGTAAAACGTCAGCAAATCTAAAGCAGGTTCTTATCATTATGTAATTATGGCACTTATGCTGTTCAGCAGCCTGTCCTATGCCGGTCCATTGGGTTTCTTGCTTGTTTCACTCTTTCAACTGAGGCTCTGGCAAATATATTCTATTGATGAAAGTAAGTGTGCAGTAATCTGCTCATTCAGGAAACTCACCAGTATGCATAATGCACCACTTATTGTTAGATATCAGCAAAGGACAATCAATACTATTTTACCTTACTTCAAACAGAAGCCTTGGTCTGTGCTACTGAGTGTATAAACACAATGAGTTCTGTAATGGGGGGATATCATATGACATTGGTTTTTGTTCAATGCCTCTGTCAAATCGATACTATATTATACATTGTCAGGGTGTGTATGTGTTCATCTGCCTGAGCATGTGATCTATTGTTTACCATTCACAGGTATCTAATGTGCATTGTTCAAGTGTTTGCATTTGCTCACAAAGTAAAATATTACACATACGGTAGATTTGACTGAACAACAGCAGTGCATCTATCTGGTTTCTCTGGCAACATATATATATATATATATATATATAGTGTATAGCCTCTCTCCTGGTAGGAAAGCCTGTGTAAGGCCAGCAGTTCAAGCTGCCATGTATGAGACCAGTGGTACGCCTTATTGAATGTGTGTTATTTCTGTATCCTGCCAGCTGGGAGCATTGGGGGTACATTTTGTGCCCACCCCATTACAAAGCCCAGCCCAGTAGTAGTGGACAGACAGGCAGGCAGACATACAAGACAGACACCTCTCAGATCAGTCAGTCAAGTCATTCCCTGTTGCCTTGGTGCATTAGCTCCAGTTACCCCACCCCTCCTGAAGACTTCCCATTGTGTGTTTCTATACAGGCGGCCCGGGAGCCCTCCCTTTGTGAGCCAGTGGGCGTGTGATCTCACCGCTGGGAGGAGGGGCCCCCTTTCCCCTGTCTGGCCAATCCTTGAGCTCGGTGACTAGGTCACGTGAGAATCCCTCTTTCAGGTTTCCATGACAATGTGCATTGGTCCAGACAGCATCTTACTGTGGTGAGAAGGGAAGAGAAGAGGAGGGAGGATAGACAGAGGGAGGGAGAGCAAGAGAACAAACCCCAGACACCTCTGCTGCGCACCTTTCCTCTGTAAGTACTGCCACCACTCTCTCCTACACACCCAGCACACTGAATGTATATTTGCTGCACGAGTGACAACATGTGTTTATTATGAGCAATGTCCTACCCGGTAGATGTCTTTGAAGATTGCAGGGATGACATCATGCATGTTTCCTTTGTTACGTGTGGAATGTGTGAGGAACTGTCTGTCATACGTAAGAGTCCTTTGTCTGCAGGAGTCAGTGAGATCTCACAGATGTTCTGTGTCTGTAATGGACAGATCTTCAATGGAAGAGAGGTGTCATAAAACAAAACAAAAAAGGGGTGGTTACAGCTGAATAATGTCACCTGCAGAGATCTGAGTGGATCCTCTCTGATGTTTCGTAATGACTGTCGTCCTCTCCTCTTTTCTACTACAGTAGCTCTCTTTTATTGGCTCCTCACCCAGCAAGGTCTCTCCCTCTCAAGTCAGTTGGAGTCAGTCGACATTCTTGGGCCCCCTGTGGTTTGTTTAACTAGCAAACCCCTGCAGATACAACTAGGGCAACCTGAGGCCCAATGCGTGGAAGGTCCTTGGAGACTGGAGACGATGTGCTCTCCTTCACTATAGGGAGCACAGCAGGTACTACAAGTGTGTGACATTGATCTGTAGGTAGGATCACTGGTGTCAATCAGTCATTAGACTGTGCAGGTCATTTGTCCATTATGCAATCTGTTTTTAACCTAAGATATGTGAGAGCAGAAATTTGAAATCTTTTCAACCCTAGCCAATGAATAATCTGTTTTAGTCTTGTTTCATGCACAGCTAATGTGGCATAACATTATCGCCATAAAATATAATTATTATTGGGTTATTACACAGCAAACAAGCAATCTACACATAATACAGAACTGCAGTATAGTCATTTCATTTATTTGACAGCAGGATTTTTCATAAAAGCTGGTTTTCCCTCATTTTGTGTAATTATCATAGCTCTGTAAATGGCAACTAATGTAATACGCCGTTTTCTGTTTACTTGACTTTATATGGAACCGCTTCACAGGACCTTGATTCACTGTGTGGTAAAGGTTGGAAGTTTAAACGTTAATGAAAACGTTACTAAACTGGCTACTGTTTTTCCTTGACTCTGAGTCAGTGTGCGAGTTTGTGTAGCCCCAGGAACCCATCTGTCTACCATTGTCCTGTAGGCCTACCTAAACCTCTATTAGATCATCTGCATGATAAGAAATACATGGAGGTAGCAGTGTGTGTGATTAATTTTGGTCTTGTAACAGCCATTTTTCTTCATGTTTTTTCCAGTGGCTTTCAAATTCTTTGACCCTTTTCTCTATTTTTATTGCTTACTTGGGAGGTGACAGTTTAATCACTTTAGGTGGTGGTTGAGACATACAGAAGGTCTTTAGTGTATTATAGCATAGTTACCTGGTCATATCTCTCTTCTCTATTACTTTACTGTTTTTATGGTAAATTCAATTGATTGGACATTATTTGGAAAGGCACACACCTGTCTATATAAGGTCCCACAGTTGGCAGTATATGTCAGAGCAAAAAAAAGTCATGAGTTCAAAGGAATTGTCTGTAGAGCTCCAATACAGGATTGTGTTGAGGCACAGATCTGGGGAAGGGTACCAAAAATATGTCTGCAGCATTGAAGGTCCCGAAGAACACAGTGGCCACCATCATTCTTAAATGGAAGAAGTTTGGAACCACCAAGTCTGTTCCTAGAGCTGGTCGCCCGGCCAAACTGAGCAATTAGGGGAGAAGGGCCTTGGTCAGCCTGATGGTCACTCTGACAGAGCTCCAGAGTTAATCTGTGGAGATGGGAGAGCCTTCCAGAAGGACAACCATCTCTGCTGCACTCCACCAATCAGGCCTATATGGTAGAGTGGCCAGACGGAAGCCACTCAGATCATGAGAAACAAAATTCTCTGGTTTGATGAAACCAAGATTGAAGTCTTTGGCCTGAATGCCAAGCGTCACGTCTGGAGGAAACCTGGCACCATCCCTATGGTGAAGCATGGTGGTGGCAGCATCATGCTGTAGGGATGTTTTTCAGCAGCAGGGACTGGGAGTCTAGTCAGGATCGAGGGAAAGAGGAACGGAGCAAAGTACAGAGAGATAATTTGATGAAAACCTGTTCCAGAGCGCTCCGGACCTCAGACTGGGGCGAAGGTTCACCTTCCAACAGGACAACAACCCTAAGCACACAGCCAAGACAACGCAGGAGTGGCTTTGGGACAAGTCTCTGAATGTCCTTGAGTGGCCCAGCCAGAGCCATGACTTGAACCCGATCGAACGTCTCTGGAGAGACCTGAAAATAGCTTTACAGCGACGCTAACCATCCAACTTGACAGAGCTGTGAGAGGATCTGCAGAAAATAATGGGAGAAACTTCCCAAATCCAGGTGTACCAAGCTTGTAGCATCATACCCAAGAAGATTCAAAGCTGTAATCACTGCCAAAGGTGCTTCAACAAAGTACTGAGTAAAGGGTCTGAATACTTACGTAAATGTGATATTTAAGTTAAGAAAATGTAATACTTTAAAAAAAAAAAAAAAGTTTTTGCTTTGTAATTATGGGGTATTGCGTGTAGATTAATGAGGGAATTAATAAATTAATAAATGTTAGAATAAGGCTGTAATGTAACAAAATGTGGAAAGGGGTCTGAATACTTTCCGAATGCACTGTATGTGTGTGTTACAGAGGCTCTTCCTGCTAGCATAATACACTCTTGTTTTTGGTGGGCTCACAGCTGCACTCAATCCCCTTGAACACTCACGTTAGCACAGATAAGGGCCTATTTTTGATACGTTTATCTTGGCTTTATCTCAACAAGTCACATTTTGGAGCGGTTGTTCTGTTCCGGTCTTGCCTATCCTTTGTGAACATTTGTACATTTGCAACACACGTCACTTTGATACTGAAGTGTGTCTCATTAAGGGCCAGCCAGCACCAGCATGCCATTGACCTTTCCCTTGGAACAGTCATGCACTACAATGCTATTAGTACAAGAGGCAATGTGAGTTTATGGTGGTCGCACGGAGGCCTATTGGTCTGATGATCTTTAGGGTAATGAATCTCTGATGTGTTTGTTCTGGCAGGGCAAGTTGGGATCCTTGACACCATAATTTTCTTGGATGCTTGATTCATAAAGAACAACAGGAGTAGTATAACAGTGACAATGTTTGTTTTTGTCTGTAAAGTCTCTCTCTGCTCTGGGCCTTTTCATGTGATGTCTTGCCAAGTGGGATCAAGTGGGAAACTTATAATTTTCTCACACAGTAATCTCAGTTTGACGAGAGGCACTGCTGTTCACTCAGCCTTTTCTCATCTACAGTTTAACGTTAAATATCCAAAACCATTATAGTTCTTTGTGCTTCACTGCTTGTAAAACTCGCCCTGCCACATCAGATAGACTCTAGACTAGGTGACAATAATAATTTACTACGTGCACCTGCACCTGCAAACACACACACACACTTTTATCAAATACAAATGTCTCATTATCACTAGAGGCTTTCACGGCATCGCAGGTATCTGCATACACATATTGCTGCCTCTACTGATGTTTTTCTCTATTGACTGCATCCCACTCTAGCGTCACGTTCGAAGAAACCAATCGGAATAAACTGAGTTAAAACATACTGTCTCCCTTTGAACAGTTGAAGGGGTTTCTCGTTGCAGTTCTCTGACATTCAGAGTTGTATAAATGAGAACTATTCCCTTTGATTACAGCAATCTAGTTTTCATATATAGTGGCTTAGTGTACGTCATTGGAATACTTGGGCAAATATGTTGTCTTCGAAAAGCGCTTCTATTGTTGAAGGTTTATGCCACCCCCTCAACATAGTTATGCGCTCTCCCTCTGTCAGTTTTCAAGTTGCGTCTTCTCGCTGAATAGCTGAATGTGCCGAACCAAGCTACGGTATAGCCCACATAAAACATAGCTACAGTACATGCATACCAGGCGGAATATAGAAAAGGCAAGAATAATCGAAATAGGATATATCTTCCGAATATACGGCTGGATTCAATAAACAAATGGACCAAAGCTAAGAAGAGGTGCATTCGCGGATCGTTTGTGACAGTGCCGATTTTCTGAGATTCTAGCTAGCTAACAGTAGCTAGGTAAGTAGGCTACTCCTGCACGTTTCGGAATGTCACGCTTTGGTGATTACATTTTTTAAATAATCAACTCCTTCACATCCGTTACCTTTTCTGAACTGTTTCTCTATCTTGACGTGCATTCGGCTGCAAAATATAATTTTCACTCGTTGTTTACATTAGCAGTTGTTGTTTTGCAACATTGTAACACATGAAATAGCTCAATTGTATAAATTATTGTCTATTATGTATGCGTATCGACGGTTCATGTACTGCAAGTGGTTGACATTTTACCCGGCTTGTTACATTGTCTAATTTTGCATGAAACATTCTCTGTTACACACGAGATGAGGTAGACCTTTCTGCATTGGATATGATAATTATTGGTCCTATAACCTTAGTAGGTTACACATTTTTAGTGCAGTCCCATGTTTTCTCATATTGGTAACTAAGTTTAGACTAAGCCGTTTATAGGCTATAAGAAAGTGGACTAAAAAGTTGACCATGACATCTGTCCTCATAACTCCTAGTCCAGGCTGTTGGTATGTCTCCGTTTTCTATTTGAGACCACAGCATAGTGAGGGAGAGATGTAGACTGGCTTCTTATGCAACTTGTTTTCTTGTTCAAAGCTAGGAATCTCAAATTGATTTATGCAGATTATGGAAATGCAGGTCAACAACAGGGTTACACTGAAACACTGGAAGATGTTATTATTCAAGACAGGAGGGAAACTGACTGCAAACCATTGAAGTCCCTAGGCACAATGAATGGGAAATATTGCACAAGGACAACAGAACGGCCTCATTCAATGTTAGAAAATTCTGTCTAAATGTACCATGTCAATCAGCGGCTTTTATTTCATATGTACATTATACATGTTTGACTCTCATATGCCGTTTTGGGGGGGCATGTTTGAATCTCATATGCCGTTTTGGGGGGGGCATGTTTGACTCTCATATGCCGTTTTGGGGGGACTTGTTTGGCTCTCATATGCCGCTATGGGGGACTCAATCTTGTACAGTACATTAAGCAAGTATTGTAATGACTCCATCTGAACCAGATATGACCATCAGCACATACACAAAAATCAGTCTGTGGCTAAGTGATAAGGTCTCAACCTGACAGACATTTCCTCTGTGGACAAATGGGTTCTTACTCCTTCTTAGCGGAGCAATCCTTTGCATTTAGCCTACATCATTGATTTAGATTATTGCTTGATTCCACTATGTTGCATTTAGCCAGGCCATTTGTGTACTGTATGCTCTGGTTGTCCTAGGCCAGAACAAAGGTCTTGGGTCAGTGTTCATAGGTGATATGTATATGTTGCTAAGTGTCTGGGCTAACCCAGGCCCCTCTGGTCTGTGCTACTATAGATCTGCAGTCCCTTTCCCTAGAGACCGGCATACAGTCAGAGGAGGAAGTCTGCAGGCTGACTCAGCTTCTCCAGCTGATTTTGAAGGAAGAGGCTGTTGCAGTCTAGTTGGACAGGTTGGAGCTAGATTATAGAATCACCTCTCTCTCATCTCTCACTATGCCACTTCACACAGGGGTCATGTTCATTAGGGACCAAATGGAAGAAAATGGACTAAAACAGGGAGAGACTTTCTGGACTTGTCTAATAAGAAATGCACATTTTTGTTTTCTGTTACAGAACATTTTGCTATCGTGTGCCCTAGTTAATATTTCCAGGGAGAGAGAGTGTGCCTGTGTTCCTCTGACCTATGTGGTAACAGAAAGGGACTGACTGGGATATGGAAGGGAACACCAGGGAGATGAAAGGAAGTGTTTAAAGTCAACTCCTGCAGAGGAGGAAGTAAACAGCTGGAAGTGACTGTCAAATTTCCCCTGAAAAGCATGGTAACTTGACCCCCTGGCCTAGTGTGTTTGGTTAGCCTTAAAAGGATATGTCTGATGCCCATGCCTGTGCCAGTAACTGTTATGGTTGGTGTTATGTTTTGTAACGGCTACCTCAGGAATTTATTGAGCAAGCGGCCATCTTTCATTTTCAAATCTGTCCAGTGTTCCAAATGAGGTCACTCTCGACCATTATCCCAAGAGTGTTGAGCCAACAATCTCCTTTGACTCATGGAAAAGGACATACCATGTAAAAGCAGCCTACCGTGGAGTTAATGCGGTAGTTATAGTAGTAACAGATAACGTCAAGGAACACTGAGGTAGTCCTATCCAGTACCAGACCACTACCAATGAACAATAATATTGTAAAGTTTGAATGAAAATTGTGCTTTTCCCATTGAGGGCAATATACAGGACATATTATCAGTTGTTCTTGACATGTAGTTGGTCAGTCACAATCTCACCTAATAGCCAGTTAGTGTAGGCTATTTTTATTAGTCTATAGTTTGACTGCAGTGTACTTATTCTCATTCTTCAAACCCTATATGTCCTTCTGAAGGTCATTGTTGTCATATTTAACTTTTTCATAGGGCAACTTCAGCCTAATCAAAATAGGCAGACCTATGGGACTTTTACGATAAAGCGCTTATCCTCCTACCTTCCTGCCAACTTAAACAAATATCTAAGTATGCCATCAAATATTAAAGAGCTGGAATTAGAAATGTCATTAAATCATCAAGAATGTGGTAAAAGCTGTACCAGCAAAGGCCTTGTTGATTGTCTGATTTAAAGTGTGAAAATCGAATGGTCAATTGCTGGGGGGCTTTCCATGTAAAAGGACCCATGAGCACCAACATGTGAAGTTTATAGGAGCATGTCAAATGAAAGATAAGTCTATATTTTAGAGAAATTAAGGCATATATACATTTTTCAACCATTTTCCCTTTTAGGAATAAGCAAAGGCTTTGATTTCTGGTCAAACAGATGGAAAAGGGGTCTTAGACAACGTCTTTTATATTTAGTTTCAGGAAGAAAAAAATTCTGCCTTCTGTAAATTTAAGAAACCTTGTATTTCCATTATCAAAAACCCACATATCTTGATGATATTTTGTAATTTCTCATGAGGGAGGTTAATGAAAGTTCACAGAAGTAACAAGTAAAGGTAGACCTACCAATTAGTTAGTGTATTTACTGATATCCTGTTTGTTTATGAATTGATTCAAACTTGTAATTCTGTTACCAAATTGGGAATCAATAAAAGTCACAAACCCCAGTTGGGTCACCTGCTGCTGTCCTCTCTTCCACTGGGATGCTGTTATGTTCAGCTCATAACTGTTTATTTTTTTCATTCTGTCGTCTGAATGCCAAAGCAAGACTGAAAACCGTCTGGACAACCCACCCCCCCTCTGCCTCTCTCTCCTTTCTCCGTCCTGTTAATGTCACCTGTCCCGGTTCTTACTGACACTTACCACCTACCCTCTTTAAATTTTACTCTAACAAGCATCCTCATCTACTGAGCACCAACCAACAGCGAACGTCCATGGATGTTGAAAAGTGGTTTAAATTTGGTCAGTCCGCACTGGCCGGTCCAAATCTGAACCAACCATAGATGTCTATGTTTCACAAGTTTGGACAGTATAGTACAGTATAGTACAGTATAATGTACTTTGTACTGTACTGAACTCTACTCTGCTGTACTGGACTTTGCTGTGCTCTACTGTGCTATCCAAACTTGTGAAACATAGACGTCTATGGTTGTTTCAGAATTGGTCTGGTCTGGACCAACCAAATGTGGTCTTGTTTGGGGGCAGAGCTCATCACAATAATAGCCAGTGTGTAGAATATTATCCAAATGTGCAAAATAAGGATATTGCATATTTCTACCTTTTGTGTACAGGATACATCACCATGAAGAGAATGATATTCATATCCATAATTATGCATTTCTGTATAGTACAGATCAGGGACCCATGATGTAATTCTGTTACCGGATGTAAATCCACTTCACCTGCTGTAGTTCAATAATCAAAATATATATTTTTCAAACTCAAGGTGTCATGTCATAGCTGACAGCCCATTCTTTCTGCAGACATCTTTGAATCTTAATTCGGAGCAGATATGACGTTTTTGGAAAACGTGGTCGCATAATAAAACTGAGGAAGATTTTACAGTAATTCTGTTACCAAACTTTGCTTCTGTACGTGGTGAAATCTTCTGTGTAAACAGTTCAAAATCTGCCTTTTGCATGGAGTTGTATGGTTTGTTAAACTTTGAAATCAATGTTTTTTGTCTGGCAAAAAAAATCTGAGTCAAAGCGTAATTCTGTTACCGTGGAATTGCCATAGGCCTAAGGGCATAATATGCGGTTTCTACAAGCTTTAATATGATGATTTAGCGTGTACCAGTTTTGTGCTCTGAGGGTCAGGACTGGGTCACTGTGACAAGCATTCCCTAGTCCTACGAAGCTGTTTATATTTAGCCACTTAAGTGACCCTTGAACTTTTCCAGTGGAGCCGCAGTGGTTTTTGTTGAACTGTATGATAACCGGACATACTGGTAATGTGGGATTTTTACAATTTTAAGACCAGATGTTTTTGTTTTAAGCGTTCAGTCCAAAAGCATGATACTTTTCTGAACTCTATGGATGCTTGCACAATTGAACACAATAATATGTGGAGAATAACATTTTAATCTCTGTTTTAAATATCCAGGGTCTGCAATTCGTTTTTATTAAATGATGTCCAAACTTGTGAATCAATTCCCTATAACTCAGGGTATATTTGCACGGTAGAATTCAATGACTATAGTCAATTTTTACATGTTGCCTTTGAGCTGCTTTTGAAAGCAAAAGTCGAATTGAAAACAGTATTGGTATTGCTGAATTCGATTTTCATAATAGCAAACTGGTGGTTTTACTAGCTAAACTAGCAAGTTTGTTTGTTTGGTTACCACGGCAACTACTGTATCTATCTAGTAAAAACTTGCTAGCTACTTCAATGGATGTGGGAAAAATGTATACCGGCAAATAAACACATTTCTAGTAGAAAATGTGTTCAATTATAGCCATGGTATAAAAGGGATAATCAACTAGGGGCTCTAGACCTTCCACGTTGTTCATTATTTTCCGTAGCATAGAGCCCCTAGTTGATTATCCCTTTCATACCATGGCTATACGACACAAACCCTGAAGACTACATGATTAATATACCATGCCTGCACTGAGGCCAGGGAGCAATGACACCCCTGGGTGTAGTACACAGCTGATTTCCCCTTCAAGATTACGCTGACGCTACCTTTCAGGTCACAGGCATCCAACACTTTCTTTCTGTTAACTATATTTTACAATTTTCCTCTTTGTTGTAAGTTAATAGTTTATAAGGCCAATGTGCTTCATCGATAAGGCTATACTGCAAACATGTGCAACTCTTTCTCCCACAACACCCCTGCCCAACTCAAGCCCATCTCTTGAGACCACATCATATTTCACATTCGCTAACTCTCTGCATTTAAAGGTGCTCCCTGTCCCCATTACCTTCTTATCTAGAGAGAAGAAAAGAATGGAACAGATTAACAGAACTGTGCCTGCTTGTCACAATGTCAGACTTGCTCTCAGGGTGGCCCACCATGTTGTGTCTCACAGATAACCTTCCCCCAGTGCCAGGCCACTGCCACCCTCACCCCCCGAGGCACATCAAAGCACACGGTCGGGAGGCAATGAGGCACTTCCTCCCACTCTACCTCCTCCTGTTCCTCACTTCCTTAGCGACGGTAGTCTGGCATGCCAGGCGAGGGGGCGGGCGGGCAGGCGGGCAGGCGGGCAGGCAGGCAGGCAGGCAGGCAGGCAGGGAGAGAGAGATGGTAATAGGAGAAGGCCCACAAGCATGTGAGGCAATGAGTGGGAATCCACAGATGTATTAGGAGTTAGGCTTTGTTTTGTAGGTTGAAGAATTATCCTGTTTTTTTCCCCCCAATGAGGATTATGTTCTTCAGGTGCTTAGCTGCATGTGCTGTCTTCCTGACCACTATGACAGCTGTCAAGACTACATGGCCTATGTTTATTCACCTCACAAAGTGATGTGAAAGCCATTGCGTGGCTACATTCGATATCTAGGACTCTCTCTACTGGAGGAGCACTTGCTCAAGTCCAATCCCTTTAACCATATGCAGTTCAGCTACTTGAAATCAATTTAATGCAGATGTACAAAAACACCCCAAAAGTCTGAGTGACATTCACGAATGAGAAACAGAGGAACCAAAGAACCCACTTTTCACAGGCTGGCTTCTTCACACAACGTCTGGCCAAGCGTTAATTTAACTAGCCCCTGCAGCACGTAAAATCTGTTTGGGATTAAAGTGTAATTCAGGAGGAATCTTTTTTCATGCTTTCAGGTAAAGCTATCAGCGTGTTTCACGGCTCTGCATGGTGCAGGGGTTTGGTTACCTTCCCCCTGAATTAATCGACAGCAGCGCTGCTCCATTCACACAGGGAAAGCCTTTCTTGCTATGGCCCTGGGTGTTTAGAGTTGGCAGCAGCGTCTCTTACATGCTGACTAAACCGGGCGTGTGCGTGCACCCGCCATCGTGCGCATGTTGATTTTTGTCCATCCACACCTTATGCGATCAGGACACCCAGGTTGAAATATCAAAATGAACTCTGAACCAACTATATTAATTTGGGGACAGGTCGAAAAGCATTAAACATTCATGGCAATTTAGCTAGCTAGCTTGCTGTTGCTAGCTAATTTGTCCTGGGATATAAACATTGGGTTGTTATTTTACCTGAAATGCACAAGGTCCTCTACTCCGACAATTAATCCACAGATAAAAGAGTAAACCGAGTTTGTTTCTAGTTATCTCTTCTCCTTCAGTCTTCTTCTTTGGACTTTATATGGTGGTTGGCAACCAACTTTAAGGTGCATTACAACTACCAACTGGCCTTGAGTGTGGACCTCAATTCATCTTTCAATCACCCATGTGGATATATGCTCCTAAAAACCAATCAGGAAATGGGAGAGGCGGGACGCATCAAGCGTCACAAATAGAACCAAGTTCTATTTTAGCACCAAGCTACGCAGACGGCCGTTGACATGCTTGAGCAGTTTGGATGCAATGATTGAATAACATGTATGTGTACATTTTATTTTGTAACGCAAGCGGTGTGGTCAGCATGTTACTCTTGCATTGAGTAGTAGGCAGGAAAGCAATTCACAGGCTAAATCAGTCCTTTCCCACTTCTCCTGTCTGTCTTGCCCAAGTTGGCCTGGCCTGG
>QNTS01004463.1:17470-42476 GCA_003317085.1 Hucho hucho
CTGGTGCGCGGAGCCGGCACCCTTCTACCCGGCTGTTCACTCACCCTCTCCTCACAGATGATGGGAGCTGGAATGTCGCACACCGGGCTGTGGGCGCGAACCGGAGACACCGCACGCAGAGCCGGCGCAGGATATCTCGGTCCAAGAAGGTGCACTGGAGACTTAGCGTGCAGAGCCGGCACCACTCTTCCAGGCAGCACACTCACCCTAGCCTGACAGATGAGTGGAGCTGGAATGTCGCGCACCGGGCTGTGGACACGCACCGGAGACACTGCACGCAGAACCGGTGCAGAATATCCTGGTCCGAAGAGGCGCACCGGAGACCAGGAGCGCTGAGCCGGCACCACTCTTCCAGGCTGCACACTCAACCTAGCCCGACAGATGAGGGGAGCTGGAATTTCGCTCACCGGTCTATGAACGTGCACTGGAGACACCGTGCGCATCACAGCATAGCACGGCGTCTTACCAGTGCGACGCTCCCTCCAAAGAGCACGTGGAGTTAGCTCAGGAGTCCACCCTGAAACGGCCAACCTCCCCATGTGCCCCTCCAAAAAAATGTTTGGGGGCTGCCTCTCGGGCTTCCTAGCCAGGCGTGTCCCAGCATATCTCTCCTTATCCATGCTCCACTCTGCCCTCGCTGCTTCCATCTCCTCCCTGGGGCGATGATGCTCCGCAGTCTTTTCCCAGGGTCCCTTTCCAGCCAATATCTCTTCCCATGTCCAGGATCCCTTTCCAGACAATATCTCTTCCCATGTCCAGGACGCCTTGTACTCTCGCTGCTTGGTCCTTTTATGGTGGGTTATTCTGTCACGATCTTCAAGAGGGACGGACCAAGGTGCAGCGAGGTATCCAGTATACATACTTTATTTCCGTAACGTAACTGGGAAAAAAACAATAAATGAATGAAGATCGTAACAATGGAACATAACATAGACTAAACTTAAGTTATGACACAAACAATAACCCACAAAACCCTAGTGAAAACCACAAACATATATATGGTTCCCAATTAGAGGTAACAACACTCAACTGCCTCTAATTGGGAACCATTAACCCAACATAGAAAATCACACCTAGAACCAAAAAACCCTACACCAAAAACGAAACTAAACACACCCGCCTGTAAAACTCATAATAATGGCCGGAACGGAGCAAATGGAGTGGCATCAAACATATTGAAACCATATATTTTATGTATTCGACACCATTCCACAAATTCTGCTCCAGCCGTTACCACGAGCCCATCCTCCCCTATTAAGGTGCCACCAACCTCCTGTGAACTACACACTTCAGTTAAATGTTCTGATATCTACACTCACACTTCAGGTAAATGATTAGATATCTACACTCACACTTCAGTTAAATGTTCTGATGTCTACACTCACACTTCAGTAAAATTTCCTCAGAGTTCATAGTTTTCACCATCAGAGGGAGTCATTGCCAACCTTGTGGTACTCGGACACCTTCTGACGCCTGTTACCCAGAGGTACAGCCCACACCTCTGTCTATCCTGCAGTCTCTTCTCTAGCAGGGTGAGTGAGTAGTAATACATGGTTGGTGTACATATGGTGAAAGACTGTTTGGTTGATATTAAGACTGAATGAATGAGACACAGTAACTGAATGATTGAAATTTAAATAGTGACTGTTAGCTATGGTTGGGGTGAATTCCATTTCAATTTGGTTTACTTGCTGAATTGATGGGAATTGAAATGGAATTGACCCCAACCCTGCTGTTAGCTATTAAAACAGCCAATCTTAGCTGAACCAGCAGCCAGCACAGGAGACTCCGTTTCCATCTCTACCTGTCTCCATACCTCTCTCTCTCCCTCCCTCCCTCTAGTAGGCCCTGCTCTCAGCCCCATGTTTACCCCATGTTGACATGTCAAATATTTTAGGGGGAAATAAGATAAATTCCCCCACACACACACACTCTCACACAGACACACTCACAGTGTGTTTGTTGTCTTTAAACTGTATTTTCCAGGGATAGAGAACGGTGGGTTAGGTCATTCACAGCAGACTGAAGCCCAGGGAGAGAGAACGGTAGGTTAGGTCATTCACAGCAGACTGAAGCCCAGGGAGAGAGAATGGTGGGTCAGGTCATTCACAGAAGATGGACAGCAGATCTAGAGGAGTATTGTTTTGTTTTCTATACAGTGATCTAGTCTATTCAGATAGTGGTTTTTCGTGTGGGAATCGGCATATGGAATATTGGGATTTGTCTGTTGGGATTTTTGGGGAACCTGGTTTGGAGTATGGAGATCCAAAAATGGAGCCGGAATGGGAATATGGCTCTGAACTCCTTTTATAGCAACAGCTGTGAATAGGAAAATAGCACGTCTGTTTTGATTAAGAACAAGCTGTTCTTTATGTTTTAGTCATTCTGTATCCCAGTCAATGTCTGGATGGATGTGTGTTTCTGTGTCAATAGTATTTATGATTGACACTCAGAATCCTATTGAGTATACTATCTTACCTACAGGTAGTTATGGCTAAACATCTGATATACAGAAGTTGAATTATGCTGTCAATACATTGCTCACAGTTGATCGATCAAAAGAAGACAGAAGAAAATGGAAAAAGAGAGAGAGAGAGAACAAAAGAGAGAGAGAAGTAGTTTGCATGCAATAACAAGGTCATTTGATATTTACGCAATCCCCCTCATGTCCTGTGCGTGTGTCAGGAGTGTGTGTGGAGTGTGTGTGTTTACACACAACAATGGATTGGAAGGGTGTGTGTCCTCTCCTAACTAAAATACAGGATGAGAGGGACAAGTCTTCAGGCCTTGCATCCTTTCTGAGTTTACTAAACAGCACAGATAGGTCATGACTGTTTTAGTAAACACAGACGTGTGTGTGTGTGTGTGTGTGTGTGTGTGTGTGTGTGTGTGTGTGTGTGTGTGTGTGTGTGTGTGTGTGTGTGTGTGTGTGTGTGTGTGTGTGTGCGTGTGCGTGCGTGTGCGTGTTGTTTTGTTTCAGAAGGAGGGCGGTTTGCCCTCTGTTTGGGCTGAAGACATTGAAAGTGATGCTGTCTCTCCCTCAATCTTCTCACATTTTAGAATAATGACACACACACACACACACACACACAGACAGTCTGCAGTCCATTATCCACATAGTTGCCAATCTCAGCCTATTCCCCGCCCCCCCACATCCACATCTTGGTTTGACTGGCATGATAATCCTTCTGGGTTTATTGTTTGAACACTCTTCATTCTAAAACAAGCACCCACTTAGACACTGTAATGGTCATGCTTGAACAGGTGTGTGTGTATGTGTGTCTGTCTTCTGTTAGTTAAACAGGTGCTATGTGATGTGTGGGGGAGACAGTCACAAGCCAGGCAGCAGGTTCATCTGAGAATGTATAGATTTTAATACTACTACAGTGTTGATCAGTACCATCCCGGGTCATATGACATATACCTCCTACTGCAGTGTTGATCAGTACCATCCCGGCTCATATGACATATAACTCCTACTGCAGTGTTGATCAGTACCATCCCGGCTCATATGACATATACCTTCTACTGCATTGTTAATCAGTACCATCCTGGGTCATATGACATATACCTCCTACTGCAGTGTTAATCAGTACCATCATGGGTCATATGACATATACCTCCTACTGCAGTGTTGATCAGTACCATCCTGGGACATATGACATATACCTCCTACTGCAGTGTTAATCAGTACCATCATGGGTCATATGACATATACCTCCTACTGCAGTGTTGATCAGTACCATCCTGGGACATATGACATATACCTCCTACTGCGGTGTTGATCAGTACCATCCTGCAGTGATTTTTGGGTGCGGCTGCATACTCTCCTAACAAACAGATTATGTAGGCTAGTCCTAAATGTCACTCTTTGCAATATATAGTGCACTATTTTTGAGCAGGGCCCACATTTCCTTTAGAAAACCCCTGCTTCAGCCTCGACCCCTGTCGCCTCTGTCAGCGGTTTGATTATCGGTTTAAATGTATTTGCATTTATTTCGTAACTGTTTCAATTTTAACACGGCTTAAAGATTACACTCCAGAACCCCAGATTTGGTTTCTGTTCTGTTTCAGTTGGTTGGCAGATGTACACAGACAGGCAGACAGGCAGGCAGACAGAGAGTTCAAGACTAGACAGGGTTAAATACAACCACCATACTTTAGGCTACACACTGATTGAGTCACAAATGACACCCTATTCCCGATATAGTGCACAACCTTTGACCAGGACACATAGGGCTCTGGTCAAAAGTAGTCTGCTTTGTATAGTGTAGGGTACCATTTGGGATAAAGGCACCATCATCCTCACATGGCAAAACTGGGTTTGAAAAAGACACTGAAAAACTGTATTGGCAGGATAAATAAGTTATTTTGCCAAGAAGTCAATTTCAGATGGAAATGTGCATGTTGAAACATGAGATATTAGAATAGTGTTACAATATAACTTTCACTCTTTCACTGCTCTAGTGGGTAGGCAGGTAGCCTAGAGAGTTTGATTCTTGTGTGTGTGTGTGTGTGTGTGTGTGTGTGTGTGTGTGTGTGTGTGTGTGTGTGTGTGTGTGTGTGTGTGTGTGTGTGTGTGTGTGTGTGTGTGTGTGTGTGTGTGTGTGTGTGTGTGTGTGTGTGTGTGTGTGTGTGTGTGTGTGTGTGTGTGTGTGTGTGTGTGTGTGTCTTTGCGATATAATTATTATTTTTTTCAATAAAAGCTTGGCAAGGCAGTGATTCTCAAAACAAATCCTCTGGTTTTAGACTCATTTCTTCCTCCAAGAGATTTCATGCTTCTCAATTACTTATTTTTAGATTAGATTAAACTAGATATGCATATGAGAACAATACAATCAATAAAATCAATACAAGAATATAACCATCAAGACCAACCTAACAGCAGCGTTAAGATGGGGATAAGGCTGGGGATAGGGGGAGCAGTCCTTAAGCTCTTTCCTGGTTTCTGTTCCTTTCTGTGTGTACACTGTACATTACAGTCATGCTGCCAGTGTTTTATTGGTAAATAAAGAGGAGTGCCAGAGACGGAAATTTATCAAAAGGGTTTATTTGGATTCAAACTGCTCTACAAATACATTGAACAGACTATACATACTTAATTCTAACCAACAACTATAATTGCAATTTATCCTGAATGTACAACAGTTTCTAACTATTTACTTTGTATAGATTGTGTTAGGTTTAGTAGAAGTAATGAAACATCTACTCAAATATTTTCAGACATAGACTTCCTCAGGTACAACTGTCTTGTCCTTTTATCATTGAAAACATGCCCACGGTGGCTCCAACCTGCTCATACCAGGGAGCTTGTCCTTTTATAATTGAAAACATGCCCACAGTAGCTCCAACCTGCTCATACCAGGGAGCTTGTCCTTTTATCATTGAAAACATGCCCACAGTGGCTCCAACCTGCTCATACCAGGAAGCTTGTCCTTTTATCATTGAAAAAATGCCCACAGTAGCTCCAACCAGCTCATACCAGGGAGATGGTTATGTTCAAAATATGTGCCAATGTAGTACAATGTTTTAGTGTGTAAGACAAATGATCTTGCTGCAACAAAGGACTATCTTTTCATCTACCGGTCCTTGTTCATTTTAACTTTCAGTCAGCACTATGGCGGTAGGGAGGGGAGGGGTTAGTAGGTGATGTTTCACAGTTGTCTCTTATCTGACTAACAGGCTCTACGTCTTACATTATTCTAAAACTTACACATGAGAATAGTGCCTCAACCCTCTCTCACCTCAATAGTCAACCCCTATGGAGGTAAAATAGTGACTTAATTAAACAAGCATGTAAAGTATAATTTGCACATAAAATATGAGTTTCACCTGTATATTGACTTTTTGCAAACATGTAACTTCTTTTGAGAATAAATGCAACAACAGTTGCAAACATGTAACTTGACGTGAATAAATTCAGGAAGATTTGCAAGCATGCAACTACATTTCAGAATGAATGCAACACATTTACTAAACTTGCGACTGGTGAATCTTTCTTCTGTGAAACAAAACTAAATTGTCCAATGTCGAATCTGTGCTCTCAGAGTTTTTGGCACTAATTTTGCGACTAACCTGTGCCAAGCAAGCAGCACAGAAAAACATGAGTTCTGGTGGACAGGGCTTTTTATTTTGACCAATCCGGTGAAGTGTTGTCATTCTTGAACGTGCTTTCACGATTTACATGGTTTCCGGTCGGGAAGCACACTTTCCACTGTGATAAATATGGATCAAATTTGGTAAAATTACTAGCTAGCTAGCTAAATGATATTCACAGAATTTGAAAGCTACAACAAGGCATTGGTTAGGAAGATGAAGGGAAGAATTAAAATGAGCGTTTCCACATAGCATATTGGCCAATGGTGGAAAAAGTACCCAATTGTCGTACCTGAGTAAAAGTAAAGATACCGTCATAGAAAAGTACCTGAGTAAAAGTGAGTCACCCAGTCAAATAATACTTGAGTAAAAGTCTAAAAGTATTTGGTTTGAAATATACTTGAGGATCAAAAGTAAATGCAATTGCTAAAATATACTTAAGGATCAAACGTAAAAGTATAAATCCTTTCAAATTCCTTATATTAAGAAAACGGATAGCCAGGGGCATGCTCCAACACATCATTTACAAATGAAGCATTCGTGCTTTGTGAGTCCGCCAGATAAGAGGCAGTAGGGCTGACCAGGGATGTTCTCTTGATTAGCACGTGAATTGGACCATTTTCCTGTCCTGCTAAGCATAATAATAAGTACTTTTGGGTTGTCAGGGAAAATGTATGCAGTAAAAAGTACATTATTTTCTTTACGAATGTAGTGAAGTAAAAGTTGTCAAAAATATAAATAGTAAAGTACAGTACAGATACCCAAAAAAACTACTTAAGTAGTACTTTAAAGTATTTTTACTTAAGTACTTTACACAACTGCTATTGGCATTACATGACTGGTTAGCTAAATGACTGGTTAGCATTACATGACTGGTTAGCATTAAAGCCTTCTGGATAGCCTGTATCTAGTGGTTCTTACATTGTGTGTCAGAGCAATAGGTCTAGCTATGTACTTGTCATTTGGTTGAGACTAACATTAGTTTAGAAAATAATTGTTTGCTCTGTGTATATTTGGTGTGTAGTTGGATGTCTTTGCTAGTTAGCAAGCTGAGATCTCTGCTCAAGTTGGCTAATGTTGGCTAGCTTGCTAATAATGTTTTGAGGAGAACAGGCTAGCTCCCTGTAGAATCAAGACAAGAGGGGATGGGGAAGAAGATTAGATGTGCATTTGCTTCGTCTAGCTGATGCAGTACCCAGGTGAGTTTAGAGCTAACTGCTACGAAATAGAATCTGAGAGATCTCACCTTTCTATCTTGATTAGCTAGCTAGATGTCAATGTCGATTTGATCCAAATTTAGCACAGTGGAAAGCTTGCTTCCAGACCGGAAGCATGTAAAATGCAAAAGCAAGAATGACGACATCTCACCTGATTGTTCGGAGGAAACAGCCCTGTCCACCAGAACTCGTGTTTTTTTACAACTGCAAAACTTTTGGCACAGGTTAGTCGCAAAATTAGTGCCAAAACTCTGAGCGCACAGATTCGACATTGGCAAATATAGTTTTGATTCACAGAAGAAGATTCACTAGTCGCAAGTTTAGTAAGTTGCATTTATTCTCAAATGTAGTTGCATGCTTGCAAATCTTATTGAATTTATTCACATATCAATTTACATGTTTGAAAGTGTTGTATTTATTCACCCATCACATTACCTGCATGCAAGTGTTGTTGCATTTATGTTTGCAAATATTCTTTTCAAGTACAAAACTTCGTATACAGGTGCAACTCATATTTTAAATGTGCAAATCATACTTTACATGCTTGAATAATAAAGTCACTATTTTACCTGCATAAACCCCCTCCTTATCTCCTTCCCTAAATCCCAGTCTTGTCCAGTCAGCAGGACTTGGAGAAAGGGGGTGAGTTATTGTGTGAGAGTAGAGAGAAGGGTGAGGTATGAGGATTCTCACCGTTTTACAACAGTCAGTTAGCCCTCCAGGCTTCATCTGTCCATGCACCCATCAGTATATCCTTATCATTCTGTAGGATCGAGTTACCCTGACAAACAGGTTTCCCTGGTTCGCTGGTCATCGTTTCTCTGACAGGACTGTTTCTGTCCTACCTGTGTGTTTTAGGAGGGTCATTTTTCACTGAAGGTTTGAGACCGTTAATCATTTTTCACAAAGATTTGTCTAGACAGATAACTCCCCTACAACACAAGGCAAGCAGGCTGTTTTTTATTTCGGAGTTAAAAAGAGTAAGACGATGACACTTCGGAGAACGTTTTCCTGTATTTTATTATTCTTATCAAAAACAACCATCAGACAAATGTTGGTATAAGCCATACCAGACCTGGGTTCAAATACTACTTCAGGTATTTCAAATACTTTTCAATACATTTCAAAACAAGTGTTCATATCACATGTATTAGAAAAAACAAGTTGTTGAATATTGGAATTTATTTGGGAATACTCAAATACACTGATTCGAATACACTCCCATGCATTTAACACAGATATAAAAAAAATTGTATTTGAAATAAATATTAGAAAATACTTTCAAAATAAATGTGGGCAACTATTATAATTTTTTTGTTGTTGCATATAACCATTCAAATACTCAAATAAAATTACTTGTTTTGAGCTGTGTATTTGAAAATAATTAAATACACAGAAAAAGGTATTCAAATAACAAAACACATGTATTTGAACCCAGGTCTGAGTCATCCATCGCAAAGCAATATTCAACAATGTTGAACAAATATGTTGGACCCAAGCACTCAGAGATAAAAACACATACATAAACTATAAAATAACGTATATAAACAATAAAATAAACACATTAAATAAAAATATATACAAATTAAAACTGTCAGTCATGACAGTCAGCAATTCTAGATGATTAAACAGATGTGTGTGTGTATGTGTGTGTGTGTGTGTGGGTGTGTGCGTGCGTGTGTGTGTGTGTGTGCGTGTGTGTGTGTATGTGTGTGTGTGTGTGTATGTGCGTGCGTGCGTGTGTGGGTGTGTGCGTGCGTGTGTGTGTGAAGCATCATCGATGCTGACTCGGCTGTTTCCGTGGGAACCAGGCCCTGCTCATCCTGCTGTCACAGGTAACTGAGTCCTGCCCTGTCAGCTCTAACTGACTACTGTGTGTGTCAGCAGACGGTTCAATTCAGTCTCAGGTTGAATCATGTCTCTCTTTCTCACTCTCCTTTCTTTAGTGTCTTTAGACCTCTAGCTAACTTCTTCCCATCCCTGTCTCTCCCTCTATCAGTCTGTTCAGACCTCTGTGCCTTCCCGCGGGTATAGGATGCTTGCTGAGCCCAAGCCAGGGTAGAAATGCCCATTGAACTGGCTGAGGATGGGGCTGCTGTAACCCAGGGAAGAGTGGGTGGGCGAGGAGGAGAGGCCAGGGGGAGGCGGCAGCTGGGAAGCCCACTCCGGTGCACCTGAGCTGGGGGAGTAACTACCAAAACCCCCAGGCTGTGTAGGCCTCTGGGTCCCATCCAGGGTAAGGGTTATGGGGAGGGCCCGGTTCAGTGAATCTCCCACGATCTCATTGGCTCCCCCAGACACCACTCCAGACATCTCAGACAGGAAGCTGCTCAGGCAAGGGGCGTGAGCTGAGGAGGAAGGGGAGGGGATTCTCTCTGGCGTGGGGGACATGTCGATCCCATGGTTGCTGGGGGGTTCGGGGCTCCCCTGGTTGTTGGGGTCACCTGGCTCCAGCCCCCCTGACCCCCCCTCTCCTCCAGACAGCGAATCGGACTTCCTCTTCCTTTTACGACGGAAGTTTCCGTTGTCAAACATCTTCTCACAGTTTGGGTCTAGTGTCCAGTAGTTACCCTTACCTGGAAGAGAGAGTGAGGGAAAGAGAGAGAGGGAGGGGGGGGGTAGATTAGAATGTGTTTGCGGTTGACACATGGACTATTGACTGCATAATCTACTATCATTACTAAACACAGTTCATCTACCGTTCCATCACAAGACTATTACACACTCTAAAGGCAAGCCTCAGTGGCTACCTAAAGTAACGACACATGACAACTAAAGTAGACTTTTGACTTGACTAAAGATTAACAGCAGATTCATAGTAGTGTCATGACAGATTTGGTTCTGGGTGCAAAGGTTAGATTCAAAATGAATAATTCATCAAATACTGTCATATCTTAGATTGATTGGTTATTTTGTGGGCTTAGAACTAAAATAAAACAAACACATAATGACGTGAGACTCTTACCAGGGTCGTCCTCGTCTCGAGGGACCTTCTTAAAGCAGTCGTTGAGTGACAGGTTGTGCCTGATGGAGTTCTGCCAGCCAGCCTTGCTCTTGTTGTAGAAAGGGAAGTTATCGGCCACGTACTGGTAGATCTGACTCAGGGTCAGCCGCCGCTCCGGGGCGCCGTGGATCGCCATGGCGATGAGGGCAGAGTAGGAGTAAGGTGGGCGGACCAGCTTCATCAGGTCTTCCTGTGAGGGCAGAGAGAACCAGCCCAGCTCCCCCCCAGGGATCCCCGCCCCGCCGGGCCCCAGGTAAGGCCTCTGCATCCCATAGTGCTGGGGAACGAAGGGGGGCCCGGGGTTACCTGGGGGCCCGGTGGTGGCCAGGTATGGGGGAGCGTTGATGCCGGATCCGTTGAACCACAGGTAAGGATTGGGGGAGGAGGTGCTGTAGTCATAGGAGGTGGGGGTGGTGCGCTGGGGGCTGGGGAGCGATGGAGGAGGATAGTAGCAGTCACTGTACATGCTGAGTTCTGGAGGTTCCTGGCCCAGGCTGGGGAACTGGGGTCCACAGCAAGGAGGAGACTGACCCTGAGGTTCGAACGACGCCATGGTCAGTTAGTCTGTAGTCTTTCTCACCTCCTCCTGATGCTGCTGTGCGTCTGTCCTTGGGCTGTCCTTGTCGTCTCCTTGGGGACAGGTATGAATAGTGTCCTCAGTCCTTTCCTGGTGTCAGGATAACCTGAAAGTTTATATTTTCAAGTTTGAATTAGTCTATATTTCCACTTGTGTTGTTCTGGTCCTTGGAAGGTGATGACTGTTTCAGTGTCTGAGTTATGCCCTCTCTGTCTCTCTGTCTCTTTGTCTGTCTGTCTGTCTGTCTCTCTCTCTCTCTCTCTACTTGTTACCAGTTGACTATTTGCCCTTGCTCAATGTCAGCAATGTCACCTGTCCCACTGTTTTATCTGTGTCCCTGGCAACACCCATTTCTCCTGATTGGTTGTGAGCCAAGTGAGGATTGTCATTTTTTTCAATCTGTCAGCCAGTTCCTTAAGGCTCTCTCCCTCCACAGGAATTCCCACTCTTTATTTATTTTTTCTATATTTTTTTAGGGGGTAGATCAGCTTTAATACTGCAGATAGATTGTAGCTTCCATCAACATAATTGTCTGCATCATTTCCAATCCCAAACATATTGTTTTGAAAATATATACAGTACCAGTCAAAAGTTTGGATACACTCATTCAAGGGTTTTCTTTATTTGTACTATTTTCTACATTGTAGAATAATAGTGAAGACATGAAAACTATGAAATAACACATATGGAATCATGTAGCAACCAAAAAAGTGTTATTATGTTATATTTGAGATTCTTCAAAGTAGTCACCCATTCTCTCAACCAGCTTCATGAGGTAGTCAGCTGGAATGCATTTCAATTAACAGGTGTGCCTTGCTTAAAGTAAATTTGTGGAATTTCTTTCCTTAATGCGTTTGAACCAATCAGTTGTGTTGTGACAAGGTAGGGGGGATATAAAGAAGCCCTATTTGGTAATATTATGGCCAGAACAGCTCAAATAAGCAAAGAGAAACGACAGTCCATCATTACTTTAAAACATGAAGGTCAGACAATAAGGAAAATGTCAAGTTTCTTCAAGTGCAGTAGCAAAAAAACATCAAGCGCTGTGATGAAACTGGCTCTCATGAGGACCGCCACAGGAAAGGAAGACCCAGAGTCACCTCTGCTGCAGAGGATAAGTTCATTAGAGTTACCAGCCTCAGAATTTGCAGCCCAAATAAATGCTTCACAGAGTTCAGGTAACAGACACATCTCAACATCAACTGTTCAGAGGAGACTGAGTGAATCAGGCCTTAATGGTCGAATTGCTGCAAAGAAATCACTACTTAAGGACACCAATAATAAGAAGAGACTTGCTTGGGCCAAGAAACACGAGCAATGGACATCAGACGGGAGGAAATCTGTCCTTTGTTCTGATGTGAGATTTTTGGTTCCAACCGCCGTGTCTTTGTGAGACGCGGTGTGGGTGAACGGATGATCTCTGCATGTGTGTTTCCCACCATAAAGAATGGAGGAGGAGGTGTTATGGTGTGGGGGTGCTTTGCTGGTCACAATGTCTGTGATTTATTTAGAATTCAAGGCACACTTAACCAGCATGGTTACCACAGCATTCTGCAGTGATACGCAATCCCATCTGGTTTGGGCTTAGTGGGACTATCATTTGTTTTCAACAGGACAATGACCCAACCCACCTCCAGGCTGTGTAAGGGCTTTTTGACCAAGAAGGAGAGTGATGAAATGCTGCATCAGATGACCTGAACAATCCTCCGACCTCAACCAAATTGAGATGGTTTGGGATGAGTTGAACCGCAGAGTGAAGGAAAGGAAAGGGGGATTCCTAGTCAGTTGTCCAACTGAATGTATTCAACTGAAATGTGTTTTCCGCATTTAGGAAAAGCAGCCTACAAGTGCTCAGCATATGTGGGAACTCCTTCAAGGCTGTTGTAAAAGCATTCCAGGTGAAGCTGGTTGAGAGAATGCCAAGAGTGTGCAAAGCTGTCATCAAGGCAAAGGGTGGCTATTTGAAGAATCTCAAACATAAAACATATTTTAATTTGTTTAACAGTTTTTTGGTTATTACATGATTCCAGGTGTGTTATTTCATAGTTTTGATATCTTCACTACTATTCTACAATGTAGAAAATAGTAAAAATAAAGAAAAACCCTTGAATGAGTAGATGTTCTTAAACTTTTGAACTTTAGTGTACATATTACGGACACAATGTATTTTACAATAGTTATCTTGTTGTTATTAGTCCCACCCTTCAGCTACCTTCAACCCCTCCCATCTATCTCTGAACACCATCCAGTTGGATTTTTATTTTGCCATATATTTTTTACTGTGCTGTTTCACAAAAGTTCTGAACCTATATACATTTTACACAGTATATTTATTACTTGAGTTATCTTTTTGTTGAATTCCCACTCTTACTCTTAGTATGAATTGAATTACATTTTAATGGATTGTAAAAATAAAAATACAATTATATATACATTTCATGAAACCTTTATGATTGCTGATAATAGGCATATACAATTTCCAAATGCCTGTTCTCTGAACCTAAATAGTAGGCTAGATTGCTATCGAATTCTAGAGGCCGCTGTTGTTGAAAAACATCATAAATATGTCTTTCTTCCCTCCCTCAAATGTATCTGGTGTTGCCATAACTTTGTAGAAGTGGTTAGGTAGCTGCTATTTTTGGCACCTCCAGTCACAGATGAAAAAAGGCTAGTGGTTCAGTGGTAACTGTTACTTTGTTACAACTTGGCGCCTCCCTGTGGAAAGAAATGTGATAGCACTAAGTAAAATGTGATAGCACTAAGTAAATTGTGATAGCACTAAGTAAAATGTGATAGCACTAAGTAAAATGTGATAGCACTAAGTAAAATGTGATACACAGGTTTCTATACGTATCTAATCTGACACACGTGTCCCTCCTCCCATTCCTCACTTTACTTACATCCAGTGGTGACCCGTCATTCTGGGCAGGTGGGGCTCAGCCCCATCTGTTTTGAGCCCCACTTTTTTAGCTTTCCTGTTTTGCATGTTATTTTGGCATTAATACATGTCACATATCAGTTTGCAAACAATGTAAAAAAAATATATCTCATTGAGTTAATAAAGCTGCATACATACAGTGAGGGAAAAAAGTATTTGATCCCCTGCTGATTTTGTATGTTTGCCCACTGACAAAGAAATGATCAGTCTATAATTTTAATGGTAGGTTTATTTGAACAGTGAGAGACAGAATAACAACAAAAAAATCCAGAAAAACGCATGTAAAAAATGTTATCAATTGATTTGCATTTTAATGAGGGAAATAAGTATTTGAACCCCTCTGCAAAACATGACTTAGTACTTGGTGGCAAAACCCTTGTTGGCAATCACAGCGGTCAGACGTTTCTTGTAGTTGGCCACGAGGTTTGCACATCTCAGGAGGGATTTTGTCCCACTCCTCTTTGCAGATCTTCTCCAAGTCATTAAGGTTTCGAGGCTGACGTTTGGTACCTCAAACCTTCAGCTCCCTCCACAGATTTCCTATGGGATTAAGGTCTGGAGACTGGCTAGGCCACTCCAGGACCTTAATGTGCTTCTTCTTGAGCCACTCCTTTGTTGCCTTGGCCGTGTGTTTTGGGTCATTGTCATTCTGGAATACCCATCCACGACCCATTTTCAATGGCTGAGGGAAGGAGGTTCTCACCCAAGATTTGACGGTACATGGCCCCGTCCATCGTCCCTTTGATGCGGTGAAGTTGTCCTGTCCCCTTAGCAGAAAAACACCCACAAAGCATAATGTTTCCACCTCCATGTTTGACGGTGGGGATAGTGTTCTTGGGGTCATAGGCAGCATTCCTCCTCCTCCAAACACGGCGAGTTGAGTTGATGCCAAAGAGCTCCATTTTGGTCTCATCTGACCACAACACTTTCACCCAGTTGTCCTCTGAATCATTCAGATGTTCATTGGCAAACTTCAGACGGGCATGTATATGTGCTTTCTTGAGCAGGGGGACCTTGCGGGCGCTGCAGGATTTCAGTCCTTCACGGCGTAGTGTGTTACCAATTGTTTTCTTGGTGACTATGGTCCCAGCTGCCTTGAGATCATTGACAAGATCCTCCCGTGTAGTTCTGGGCTGATTCCTCACCGTTCTCATGATCATTGCAACTCCACGAGGTGAGATCTTGCATGGAGCCCCAGGCCGAGGGAGATTGACAGTTNTTCCCTCATTAAAATGCAAAAAAAATTGATAACATTTTTCACATGTGTTTTTCTGGATTTTTTTGTTGTTATTCTGTCTCTCACTGTTCAAATAACCCTACCAGTAAAATTATAGCCTGATCATTGCTTTGTCAGTGGGAAAACGTACAAAATCAGCAGGGGATCAAATACTTTTTTCCCTCACTGTACATGGTCTGTTTTTTTCTTCTTGAGTAAGGCAGCTCCAAAATGCAGGTGTTTCAGCCTAGCTCAGTGTTTCTGTGGTGGTGGTGCAAGCCAGCTGAAAATACGGAGCGGTGCGCCATGATTGGCTCAGTGTTCTGTCACTCATGGGGACACTATGTCACCGCCAAGTCTAAGGGTAGAGCTAAAACTTCAAGCCCCTTGGGTGCTGCCATAGAGTTACATTAGAAGTGCCCATCCAAGAAGACTCAATTTCACCTAATGTTCTCACTTGGTGGGGCACATGTAGCCTATAACCTATTTTTGAGAAATTCAATCATTGAATATTGTAAGAGCTTTCATTGTCTGCTTATATGCCTGATAGGGATGCTTGTAAGTAATGACTAAGAATATTCCATTCTGAAAATGTATGCAATAGAGATAGGGTTATAAGACAAATGGTAATCCAATTGATGTGTGTGTCTAGAAATGTATATTGTGTGGAGAGTGGAACGAGATGGTACAACTTGCCATAAGGAGTATTTGTGAGAACAAAGAATTCTTAGTTCTACCAGACACATGTGAGAGACCTTCTTGTCCTTGGGACGGGAGGGACTGTTAGGAGCTGTCCAAGTTTGACTTATGTTGCAAAGATTGTGATAAGGAATGAATGGGTACTGTGGGAAAACACTATTTCCTAGAGAGGCTGGGGCATTTGTATCTTTTGTATTCAACTTGTACAATATAAAAAGACTGTGTTCACCTTTGAAATTCAGAATTCTCATGAATGAACCATACCTGATCAAATTGCTGATGGGAGACTTTGTCTAATTTTTCATTAACTAGAGTTTTACAACCTCTGGGAATTATTCAAAGCCTGATTGATAGTTTATGTCAACAACTGAGAACGAAATTCTCGTGACAATGCCCTCTTTATTTATCCTACAGTTCTGACTTGGTGTACAGGGAGAACACTGTAAGAACGGCCCATCTTCTGAATTCTGTCTGTACATTTCAAAAGTGCTGACCAACAGGTTATATTGACTAGGTCCGTCCTTTCTCGCTCATTAATGTCTTAATAGAAATTACGGATTGCTTCTTATCCGCTTGTCGTCCCCTTTTGCCATAGTTTGTACACCTCAATTGTCAGTAGAAACCACATTTGTTTAAGCAAGTCAGCCATATCAGCTATGTTTTTTAAAAGGTAGAAAATTAGGCTGAATTAACTGTTTCGCTGCCAGACAAGGCTCCACTGAAAGCCAGGGGTAGCAGTGGTAAGGTGTTGGGACTGCTGTTGGGGCAGATTTATGTAGGCCTTAACAGTTTGTGGGCACCGTTGTCACCATTATAGTGCGATTAATGTATTGTTTAGTGTTGTGTCGTGTAGTGGCTCTGATGGCATGCACTGTAAAAATAGTTTTTGCCCCAGCAAGATTTACATGCTAAAATCGCCACTGGCTACGTCACTGTGCAGCAAGGACGAAAATATGAAATTGCGAAGACGTATGCATCACTGTGGCAAATCTCAAGCAAGCGTTTTGTGAATTTGCAATAATGTTTCAGTTTTTCATACAAGCTACATTGTTTCCCGTGGCACGAGGCAGCAGGTTTGCAGTGCGCGAGGGCATGCAGAGACTCACCACGCGCAATTTCTCTAACCAACAACCAATATAAGAGGAATAGACCGTTAGATAACGATCCGATCGGAGAACGTTAGAGTTTATCGTAAGTATTTAGTTTACTTGTAAATATTTTAAATAAGAAGGTGCCTATTTAATTGAAGTACTCTTAAGTTGGTTATTGTATCCAAGCTTGACAAGCTCACTGACTACCATTTGTTTACTTTGGATACATTTTTGCGACGGTTAGCCTGGCCAGCCAACTGAACTAATTTTAGCTGCTAACCTACACCTGTCAATCAAAGTCATCAAAACCAAACCGTTTAGAAGTTTATAAACGTCCTTGCATTGTACCTACTTAGCTGTTTATCCATGATGATTATGCTACGTCCATTAAACATTTTCAGTGTGCTTAAATTCTGGTTGGTTTTGGTAGGCTATTCATTTGGGATTCGAATCTTCATATAAATATCGCGAGTTTATAGATGTTCTATTCTCCGGCGACCATCAAAGGGACAGTGAAGAAGAGTTGATAGAGTTGAACAAGGGTTTAGAGAGAATGATTGAAGACGTAGAACATCTATCAGGTATGTTGTCTCATTATGGTAATCTCTACCATTTGAATGAGGTAGGCGGTGTTCGAATATTTTTACATCTAAGTTTTCTGTATGATGATGTAGGTAGCTGTAGCTGTTATTTTCAGAAAGGATTAAGGAAAATCCTTAGTAGCTGAACACATTTTATTTATGTTTACCGGTCTTTACTTAAACCCTAACACCCTATCGCCTTATTATCCATTTACTATCCACTTTTTAAAGTTCAATTTTGAAAACTTGATGGGTGTGTGTAATTCATTATAAATTCTGCTTTGTGTTTTAAATCATACTCTTTGTGGCCCACTTCTGACACTGACAGCCCTGTCCCTCTTGTCTCCCTTGTGGTTTCCCACTGCAGCTGACATGGATGGCCAATGACATGGTGATGCAGTGGACCAGTCCTGATCTGGGGGACTCCCTACGGAGGCTTGAGGAAGAGTTCCTCTGCCGCAGAGCTGTCATCTGTGGCTTCCCTGGGGAACAGGAGCCGAACCGGAGACAGGAACTGGGAAAGGACTAGGAGATGGGGAAGTGGATGGAGGAGTGACCTAGACCAGGGGATGGATACCACTTCCACCCCACTTCACCAGGAATGTCTGCTGTTCTGAAATGGACCTTAATCCAAAGCTAGTAGCCCGTGCTCTGTATGCTTGTCTACAACGTTGTTGCACGTTGTTGCAGTTGTATGTACAGTAGACTACAGTCTCATATCTGCAGCAGCAGTCTCTCTCTCTCTGACAGAAGCAGAAACCACTGGAGATAGGTGATAGAGATATGTCTCCTGCCCCATACTGCATGCTGTCTAAGCTGAGCAGCAGGTTGTTGTATGGTGCTGTTGTATACAGATCGTGGTTGTGTGTTAAGTACCTGTTATAGAATGTGTATAATACGTCTCTGGACAGGGTGTTCAAGGCACTATAGTGTTGTTGTGATTGTTATTAATTTGTGGTTTGCCTGTTTGTCCATTTTTTTATTAAAACTCTTGAATGAGAATATTTACCATTGGCTTGTTTATTGGGATGCCAAATGCAGTTGGTAGAATGTGCATACACATGTTGCCATTCTATATCTTGATAGTCATATCCCAATCATACCCCCAGCAGTCATGGTACTGTACACTTTCTACTTCACAGTTAGAATTGTTCAGAGTAGTAGGCCTACATCAATGAAGGTGAGAGATGGATATACCAGACTACTGTATGGATTTCTATGTGAGTCAGTGGCCATGCAGGTTGACATGACATAGCTGTACTGACTGAATGCAATCTAGTTGACTGTCTGTGGTGTTTCAGATGGAAAGAAGAGAGAGAAGCACAGAACAGGGTGACTCTACTGATCTGGACCACATTCTGAAGGGGCTGGACTCCATGTCTGAGTGTCTGGACAGACTGGCATGTACGTACTATATGTCTGAAAGGGCTTTGCGACTCACTCAGCATTCTAATGTGTCGATACTATGCAAATCGATTGATGTAACTGTTGCGTTAGCTCTGAAATGCAATCTTTCTCCTGCACATCCAAATAGAATTTCGACCCGCTGGCCAACGAACCGCTGTGCAATTCATCCATGATGTTCAGATGTTCAACTTCTCACAATTTGGCATGTGGTTTATCGATGGCCTTTGGATAAGATAGGCCTCCAGTTGATGTGTTAGATATGGGGAGATGTGTGTAGGCTATTACAAGCAGGCTCGTTATGAGATGATTTGATTTGAAGATATGAAGCTGTGTCTTGTCTCTGCCAAGGGAGATGGTTAGTGGGCAAATAAGCATTCAGCACTACAACAGTCAGGCTGTGTCCTATATGGCACCCTATTCTCTACATACAGTAGTTCAATACTTGTTGACATATGGACCCTGGTCAGAAGTAGTGCAGTTGAAAGGGAATAGGGTGCCATTTGGGACTCACAAGTCAGGCTGTAGTAATCCTTTCCATCATGCTGCACTGTCTGACTAGACAACGTATCAGCCAGAGATCTCTGAGAGAGAGAGAGAGAGAGAGAGAGAGAGAGATGAATACTCTTGGTTTTGCACAGGCACACTGCCACATAAAAAAATAAAGGAAAACGCTGCACACTGCTGCTCATGCTCCCAGGTGATATTTATTTATAACGTTTCCACCCTTAGGTCTTCACCAGGTATCCATATCCCAGGTGGGGGTGGAAGGTCCTAGATATAGGGGCAGTACTCAGTGACATCACTTCCTGAAACAGGAGGTAAAAAATATATATAACATAGGTTCACAATATTAACATTTAATGTATCAAAATATATGATCATACACAAGGAATGTGATCAATATATATACAATATATATACAGTTGAAGTTGGAAGTTTACATACATCTTAGCCAAATACATTTAACATCAGTTTTTCACAATTCCTGACATTTAATCCTAGTAAAAATTCCCTGTCTTAGGTCAGTTAGGATCACCACTATTTTAAGAATGTGAAATGTCAGAATAATAGTAGAGAGAATGATTTATTTCAGCTTTTATTTCTTTCATCACATTCCCAGTGGGTCAGAAGTTTACATACACTCAATTAGTATTTGGTAGCATTGCCTTTAAATTGTTTAACTTGGGTCAAACGTTTCGGGTAGCCTTCCACAAGCTTCCCACGATAAGTTGGGTGAATTTTGGCCCATTCCTCCTGACAGAGCTGGTGTAACTGAGTCAGGTTTGTAGGCCTCCTTGCTCGCACACGCTTTTTCAGTTCTGCCCACAAATTGTCTATAGGATTGAGGTCAGGGCTTTGTGATGGCCACTCCAATACCTTGACTTTGTTGTCCTTAAGCCATTTTGCCACCTTTGGAAGTATGCTTGGGGTCATTGTCCATTTGGAAGACCCATTTGCGACCAAGCTTTAACTTCCTGACTGATGTCTTGAGATGTTGCCTCAATATATCCACATAATTTTCATTCCTCATGATGCCATCTATTTTGTGAAGTGCACCAGTCCCTCCTGCAGCAAAGCACCCCCACAGCATGATGCTGCCACCCCCATGCTTCACGGTTGGGATGGTGTTCTTCGGCTTGCAAGCCTCCCCCTTTTCCCTCAAAACATAACGATGGTCATTATGGACAAACAGTTATATTTTTGTTTCAACAGACCAGAGGACATTTCTCCAAAAAGTACGATCTTTGTCCCCATGTGCAGTTGCAAACCGTAGTTTGGCTTTTTTATTGTGCTTTTGGAACAGTGGCTTCTTCCTTGCTGAGTGGCCTTTCAGGTTATGTCGATATAGGACTCATTTTACTGTGGATGTAGATACTTTTGTACCTGTTTCCTCCAGCATCTTCACAGGGTCCTTTGTTGTTGTTCTGGGATTGATTTGCACTTTTCGCGCCAAAGTACGTTCATCTCTAGGAGACAGGACGCGTCTCCTTCCTGAGCGGTATGACGGCTGCGTGGTCCCATGGTGTTTATTCTTGTGTACTATTGTTTGTACAGATGATTGTGGTACCTTCAGGTGTTTGGAAATTGCTCCCAAAGAAAAACCAGACTTGTGGAGGTCTACAATTTTCTTGGCTGATTTCTTTAGATTTTCCCATGATGTCAAGCAAAGAGGCACTGAGTTTGAATGTAGGCCTTGAAATACATCCACAGGTACAGCTCCAATTGACTCAAATGATGTCAATTAGCCTATCAGAAGCTTCTAAAGCCATGACATCCTTTCCTGGAATTTTCCAAGCTGTTTAAAGGCACAGTCAACTTAGTGTATGTAAACTTCTGACCCACTGGAATTGTGATACAGTGAATTATAAATGAAATAATCTGCCTGAAAACAGTTTTGGGAAAAATGACTTGTGTCATGCACAAAGTAGATCTCCTAACCGACTTGCCAAAACTATAGTTTGTTAACAAGAAATTTGTGGAGTGGTTGAAAAACGAGTTTTAATGACTCCAACCTAAGTGTATGTAAACTTCCGACTTCAACTGTATATATATACAGTATGTCCCTGGGACACAACAATAATAAATCAAATCAAATCAAAGTTTATTTGTCACGTGCGCCGAATACAACAGGTGTAGACCTTACAGTGAAATGCTTACTTACAGGCTCTAACCAATAGTGCAAAAAAAAGGTATTAGGTGAACAATAGGTAAGTAAAGAAATAAAACAACAGTAAATAGACAGGCTATATACAGTAGCGAGGCTATATACAGTAGTGAGGCTATAAAAGTAGCGAGGCTACATACAGACACCGGTTAGTCAGGCTGATTGAGGTAGTATGTACATGTAGCTATGGTTAAAGTGACTATGCATATATGATGAACAGAGAGTAGCAGCAGCATAAAAAAGGAGTTGGCAGGTGGTGGGTGGTGGGACACAATGCAGATACAGTGAGGTAAAAAAGTATTTGATCCCCTGCTGATTTTGTCCACTGACAAAGAAATGATCAGTCTATAATTTTAATGGTAGGTGTATTTGAACAGTGAGAGACAGAATAACAACAACAAAAATCCAGAAAAAACATGTGAAAAATGTTATAAATTGATTTGCATTTTAATGAGGGAAATAAGTATTTGACCCCTCTGCAAAACATGACTTAGTACTTGGTGGCAAAACCCTTGTTGGCAATCACAGAGGTCAGACGTTTCTTGTAGTTGGCCACCAGGTTTGCACACATCTCAGGAGGGATTTTGTCCCACTCCTCTTTGCAGATCTCCTCCAAGTCATTAAGGTTTCGAGGCTGACGTTTGGCAACTCGAACCTTCAGCTCCCTCCACAGATTTTCTATGGGATTAAGGTCTGGAGACTGGCTAGGCCACTCCAGGACCTTAATGTGCTTCTTCTTGAGCCACTCCTTTGTTGCCTTGGCCGTGTGTTTTGGGTCATTGTCATGCTGGAATACCCATCCACGACCCATTTTCAATGCCCTGGCTGAGGGAAGGAGGTTCTCACCCAAGATTTGACGGTACATGGCCCCGTCCATCGTCCCTTTGATGCGGTGAAGTTGTCCTGTCCCCTTAGCAGAAAAACACCCCCAAAGCATAATGTTTCCACCTCCATGTTTGACGGTGGGGATGGTGTTCTTGGGGTCATAGGCAGCATTCCTCCTCCTCCAAACACGGCGAGTTGAGTTGATGCCAAAGAGCTCCATTTTGGTCTCATCTGACCACAACACTTTCACCCAGTTGTCCTCTGAATCATTCAGATGTTCATTGGCAAACTTCAGACGGGCATGTATATGTGCTTTCTTGAGCAGGGGGACCTTGCGGGNGAAATAAGTATTTGACCCCTCTGCAAAACATGACTTAGTACTTGGTGGCAAAACCCTTGTTGGCAATCACAGAGGTCAGACGTTTCTTGTAGTTGGCCACCAGGTTTGCACACATCTCAGGAGGGATTTTGTCCCACTCCTCTTTGCAGATCTTCTCCAAGTCATTAAGGTTTCGAGGCTGACGTTTGGCAACTCGAACCTTCAGCTCCCTCCACAGATTTTCTATGGGATTAAGGTCTGGAGACTGGCTAGGCCACTCCAGGACCTTAATGTGCTTCTTCTTGAGCCACTCCTTTGTTGCCTTGGCCGTGTGTTTTGGGTCATTGTCATGCTGGAATACCCATCCACGACCCATTTTCAATGCCCTGGCTGAGGGAAGGAGGTTCTCACCCAAGATTTGACGGTACATGGCCCCGTCCATCGTCCCTTTGATGCGGTGAAGTTGTCCTGTCCCCTTAGCAGAAAAACACCCCCAAAGCATAATGTTTCCACCTCCATGTTTGACGGTGGGGATGGTGTTCTTGGGGTCATAGGCAGCATTCCTCCTCCTCCAAACACGGCGAGTTGAGTTGATGCCAAAGAGCTCCATTTTGGTCTCATCTGACCACAACACTTTCACCCAGTTGTCCTCTGAATCATTCAGATGTTCATTGGCAAACTTCAGACGGGCATGTATATGTGCTTTCTTGAGCAGGGGGACCTTGCGGGCGCTGCAGGATTTCAGTCCTTCATGGCGTAGTGTGTTACCAATTGTTTTCTTGGTGACTATGGTCCCAGCTGCCTTGAGATCATTGACAAGATCCTCCCGTGTAGTTCTGGGCTGATTCCTCACCGTTCTCATGATCATTGCAATTCCACGAGGTGAGATCTTGCATGGAGCCCCAGGCCGAGGGAGATTGACAGTTCTTTTGTGTTTCTTCCATTTGCGAATAATCGCACCAACTGTTGTCACCTTCTCACCAAGCTGCTTGGCGATGGTCTTGTAGCCCATTCCAACCTTGTGTAGGTCTACAATCTTGTCCCTGACATCCTTGGAGAGCTCTTTGGTCTTGGCCATGGTGAAGAGTTTGGAATCTGATTGATTGATTGCTTCTGTGGACAGGTGTCTTTTATACAGGTAACAAGCTGAGATTAGGAGCACTCCCTTTAAGAGTGTGCTCCTAATCTCAGCGCGTTACCTGTATAAAAGACACCTGGGAGCCAGAAATCTTTCTGATTGAGAGGGGGTCAAATACTTTTTTCCCTCATTAAAATGCTAATCAATTTATAACATTTTTCACATGCCTTTTTCTGGATTTTTTTGTTTTTATTCTGTCTCTCACTGTTTAAATAAACCTACCATTAAAATTATAGATTGATCATTTCTTTGTCAGTGGGCAAACTTACAAAATCAGCAGGGGATCAAATACTTTTTTCCCTCACTGTAGATAGCCCGGTTAGCCAATGTGCGGGAGCACTGGTTGGTCGGCCCAATTGAGGTAGTATGTACATGAATGTATAGTTAAAGTGACTATGCATATATGATAAACAGAGAGTAGCAGCAGCGTAAAAAGAGGGGTTGGGCCGTACGCACTACCCTCTGTAGTGCCTTGCGGTCAGAGGCCGAGCAATTGCCGTACCAGGCAGTGATGCAACCAGTCAGGATACTCTCGATGTTGCAGCTGTAGAACCTTTTGAGGATCTCAGGACCCATGCCAAATCTTTTTAGTTTCCTGAGGGGGAAAAGGCTTTGTCATGCCCTCTTCACAACTGTCTTGGTGTGTTTGGACCATTCTAGCTTGTTGTTGATGTGGACACCAAGGAACTTGAAGCTCTCAACCTGCTCCACTACAGCCCCGTCGATGAGAATGGGGGCGTGCTCGGTCCTCCTTTTCCTGTAGTCCACAATCATCTCCTTAGTCTTGGTTACGTTGAGGGAGAGGTTGTTATTCTGGCACCACCCGGCCAGGTCTCGGATCTCCTCCCTATAGGCTGTCTCGTCGTTGTTGGTGATCAGGCCTACCACTGTTGTGTCGCCTGCAAACTTAATGATGGTGTTGGAGTCGTGGGTGAACAGGGAGTACAGGAGGGGACTGAGCACGCTCCCCTGGGGAGCTCCAGTGTTGAGGATCAGCATGGCAGATGTGTTGCTACCTACCCTCACCACCTGGGGGCGGCCCGTCAGGAAGTCCAGGATCCAGTTGCAGAGGGAGGTGTTTAGTCCCAGGATCCTTAGCTTAGTGATGAGCTTTGAGGGTACTATGGTGTTGAACACTGAGCTGTAGTCAATGAATAGCATTCTCACATAAGTGTTCCTTTTGTCCAGGTGGGAAAGGGCAGTGTGGAGTGCAATAGAGATTGCATCATCTGT
>QNTS01004463.1:52125-63923 GCA_003317085.1 Hucho hucho
CAACTGCTCCGCCCACAACCGTAAGGCTCTCCAGAGGGTAGTGAGGACTGCACAACGCATCACCGGGGGTAAACTACCTGCCCTTCAGGACACCTACACCACCCGATGTCACAGGAAGGCCAAAAAGATCATCAAGGACAACAACCACCCGAGCCACTGCCTGTTCACCCCGCTATCATCCAGAAGGCGAGGTCAGTACAGGTGCATCAAAGCTGAGACCGAGAGACTGAAAAACAGCTTCTATCTCAAGGCCATCAGACTGTTAAACAGCCATCACTAACATTGAGTGGCTGCTGCCAACATACTGACTTAAATCTCTGGCCACTTTAAAAATAGGAATTGGATGTAACAAATGTATCACTAGCCACTTTAAACAATTTTGTATATAATGTTTACATATCCGACATTACTCATATCAAATGTATACACTGTACTCTAAACCATCTACTGAATTTTGCCTATGCTGTTCGGCCATCGACTCAAATCTCTAGCCACTTTAATAATTATAATTGGATGAAATAAATGTATCACTAGCCACTTTAAACGATGCATTTATATAATGTTTACATATCCTACATTACTCATCTCATATGTATATACTGTACTCCATACCATCTACTGCATCTTGCCTACGCTGATCAGCCATCGCTCATCCATATATTTATATGTACATACTCGTATTCATTCCTTTACTCTTGTGTGTATAAGGTAGTTGTTGTGAATTTGTTAGATTACTTGTTAGATACTACTGCATGGTCGGAACTAGAAGCACAAGCATTTCGCTACACTCGCATTAACATCTGCTAACCATGTGTATGTGACAAATAAAATTTGATTTGATTTGATATCTCCCTGTCCCCCAGACAGCTGCTTGGAGAAACCAGGGCTGATATCTCCCTGTCCCTCAGACAGCTAGGATAGACGAGGGCTGATATCTCTCTGTTCCTCAGACAGCCAGGAGACCTGGGCTGATATCTCCCTGTCCCTCAGACAGCGAGGAGAGACCAGGCTGATATCTCCCTGTCCCTCAGACCGTTAGGAGAGACCGTGGTTGATATACCCCTGTCCTTCAGACAGCTAGGAGAGACCAGGGCTGATATCCCTGTCCCTCAGACAGCTAGGATAGACCAGGGCTGATATCTCTCTGTTCCTCAGACAGCTAGGATAAACCAGGGCTGATATCTCCCTGTCCCTCAGACAGCCAGGAGAGACCAGGGCTGATATCTCCCTGCCCCTCAGACAGCTAGGAGAGACCAGGCTGATATCTCCCTGTCCCTCAGACAGTTAGGAGAGACCATGGCTGATATCTCCCTGTCCTTCAGACAGCTAGGAGAGACCAGGGCTGATATCTCCCTGTTCCTCAGACAGTTAGGAGAGACCAGGGCTGATATCTCCCTGTCCCAGACAGCTAGGAGAGACCAGGGCTGATATCTCCCTGTCCCCCAGACAGCTGCTTGGAGAAACCAGGGCTGATATCTCCCTGTCCCTCAGACAGCTAGGATAGACCAGGGCTGATATCCCTGCTCCTCAGACAGCTAGGAGAGACCAGGGCTGATATCTCTCTGTTCCTCAGACAGCTAGGATAAACCAGGGCTGATATCTCCCTGTCCCTCAAACCGCTAGAAGAGACCATGGCTGATATCTCCCTGTTCCTTAGACAGCTAGGATAGACCAGGGCTGATATCTCCCTGTCCCTCATACAGCTAGGAGAGACCAGGGCTGATATCTCCCTGTCCCTCAGACAGCTAGGAAAGACCATGGCTGCTATCTCCCTGTCCTTTAGACAGTGTGGAGAGACCAGGGCTAATATCTCCCTGTCCCTCACACGGCTGCCAGGAGACTGTCCCTCAGACAGTTAACAAGGACAGCCTGCTAATCAGCACACTAATCACCCTGTCAGATCACTGCTTCTCTCTCTCTCTCTCTCTCTCTCTCTCTCTCTCTCTCTCTCTCTCTCTCTCTCTCTCTCTCTCTCTCTCTCTCTCTCTCTCTCTCTCTCTCTCTCTCTCTCTCTCTCTCTCTCTCTCTCTCTCTCTCTCTCTCTCTCTCTCTCTCTCTCTCTGTCAATTCAATTTCAATTTAAGGGCTTTATTGGTATTGGAAACATGTTGTATCACACCCCCAATAGATATGGGGGTGTCTCTAATATGGTCATACATTTGGCAGGAGGTTAGGAAGTGCAGCTCAGTTTCCACCTCATTTTGTGGGCAGTGTGCACATAGCCTGTCTTCTCTTGAGAGCCAGGTCTGCCTACGGCGGCCTTTCTCAATAGCAAGGCTATACGCACTCAGTCTGTACATAGTCAAAGATTTCCTTAATTTTGGGTCATTCACAGTGGTCAGGTATTCTGCCACTGTGTACTCTCTGTTTAGGGCCGAATAGCATTCTAGTTTGCTCAGTTTTTTGTTCATTCTTCCAATGTGTCGAGTAATTATATTTTTGTTTTCTTATGATTTGGTTGGCTCTAATTGTGTTGCTGTCCTGAGGCTCTGTGGGGTCTGTTTGTGTTTGTGAACAGAGCCCCGGGACCAGCTTGCTTAGGGGACTCTTCTCCAGGTTTATTTCTCTGTAGGTGATGGCTTTGTTAACTTCTTTGGGAGCAGCGCACGAGGTGACCGTTTTGGAGAGCCTGGCGTGCCCAAAGTAAAATGCCTCCCATTCAGGCCCAGAAAATAGGATATGCACATATTTAGTACCATTGGATAGGAAACACTCTGAATTTTCTAAAAGTGTTAACATTCTGTCTGTGAGTATAACAGAACGGATATGGCAGGCGAAAACCCGAGGAATTTCTGTCCTGGAAAAAGTGGTTTTGACACATTGCCTCATTTAGAACCCCTCCCTTATGAAAATGCCCATATAAGGGCATATGAATGCAGTACCTATTGCTTCCTCTGGATGTCAACAGTCTCGAGAAAGTGTTCTGATTCTTTTTAGATGCTTTTAGAGCATAGAAAAAGACGAATAAGGAAGTGGCCACACAGATGTCAATAGTAGTAAATGCGCGTTCACGGCTGGCGCGCTCTTTGGTTTTTTCCTTTCTTATCGCCCAGTTTATATTCTGGTTGAAATATTATACTATTTATACATAAAAGTGTTCCTAAGGATAAATTTAAAATTATGTTTGATTGTTCTTGGACAAGTTTATAGGTATAAGTTGAACGAGTTCTCTTCACGTTTCAATGGAGGAGTCAACGCTATATTTTCTCATTATAACGCGCCAACCAAACGGAGATTTATGGATATAATACATTACTTTCTCTAACAAAAGAACCATGGATTCTTCGTTGGACACTTGGGAAGCCCTCAGCAGAAGTTCTTCAAAAGGTAATTGATTTGTTTTCGCTGTGAAATGTGTTATGTGTGAACCGTGAAGGCTTATGAATTTATGGTAATGGGAAAAATATGTTAGGTGCTACCCTCAAACAATCAAATGTGGTGCTTTCGCCGTAACCACCACTCCGCCCCACCACTCCGTAAGAAGTTAACCTGTTTGAGCTAGGAGGCAGTATTTTGAAGTTCGGATGAAAAACGTGCCCAAAGTAAACTGCCTGGTACTCAGGCCCAGAAGCTAGGATATGCATATAATTAGTAGCTTTGGATAGAAAACACTCTGAAGTTTCTAAAACCGTAAAAATAATGTCTGTGAGTATAACAGAACCGATATGGCAGGCGAACACCCGAGCAAAATCCATCCAGGAAGTGGATTTTTTGAGGTGTCCAGTTTTCAATTGAAGGCCTATTGGTTATATAGGGGAATAGCTCCCAGATTGCAGTTCCTATGGCTTCCACTAGATGTCAACAGTCTTTAGAAAAAGGTTTCAAGCTTTTATCTTGAATAACCATGGAGTTAGAGAAGTTCTTCCTGAGGTCACGTCAAGTGTCCTATTATGGATTTCCTATTATGGATTTTCTCTTCTATTCAGCAGGTTCTATTCCATCTGAAATATTATCGTTTAAATTCATTTTAGGGTATCTGAGTATTGATTAGAAACGCTGTTTGACTTGTTTCTACAAACTTTACCGGTACTTTTGGGATATTGTTTGTCTGCATGGATGAACGCCTTTGGGCAGGTGGATTACTGAACAAAACGCGCCAACCAAATGGAGCTTTATGGATTTAAAGAGTGACTTTATCGAACAAAAGGACCTTTTATTGTGTAACCTGGACGCTTGGGTATGTCATCAGATGAAGATCTACAAAGGTAAGCAATTTATTTTATCGCTATTTTTGAGTTTTGTGACACCTCTGCTGGTTATGTTATTATGCTAATATGTGTGCGGGGCGCTGTCCTCAGACAATCAAATGTTCTGCTTTCGCCATAAAGACTTTTTGAAATCTGACAACGCTGTTAGATTACCAAGATTCAAAGCTTTTGAATGGTGTGCAACACTTGTATTTTCATGAATGTTTAAAATGAGTATTTCTGTCATTTGAATTTGGCTCTCTGCAATTTCACTGGATGTTGTCGATGTGGGACATGACTGTCCCACCTAGCGCAGAGAGATTAAGGACGGTTTGGGAATTGCTTCCTTTTAGGTGGTTGTAGATTTTAACGTCTCTTTTCAGGATTTTGTTAATTAGCGGGCATCGACCTAATTGTGCTCTGCATGTACTATTTGGTGTTTTACGTTGTACACTGAGGATATTTGTGCAGAATTCTGCATGCAGAGTCACAATTTGGTATTTGTCCCATTTTGTGAATTCTTGGTTGGTGAGCGGACCCCAGACCTCACAACCATAAAGGGCAAAGGGTTCTATAACTGATTCAAGTATTTTTAGCCAGATCCTAATTGGTATGTCGGATTTTATGTTCTTTTTGATGTCATAGAATGCCCTTCTTGCCTTGACTCTCAGATCGTTCATATCTTTGTGGAAGTTACCTGTTGCCGCTGATGATGGGTTTTTCGCCATTTCGAATTTTGTGATGAACACCTAAAACGTAAATGACCAATCTGCACGAAACTTGTCATCTATGGACCAAGGTTTCACAACGCAATATTTTCCAGGTTAATATGTCAAACAACATGGTCGCTACTGACCAATAAACATTTACGTGGGTATGGTCAGGCACGTAAATGCATATAAATCCGACACAGATATTTGTATTGTAATAAAACTTGGTGCACATGTTCCAAACACTGTCAAGACTCAACATATGCAAGCACATTTAGATCGACCACATGTTGGCGCTATAACAAGCACATGTTTATATCGCTTGATCTGTTTGACTCAGAGTGATGAAATTTGGCACACATGCTCAAGGATATAAATCTAGCTAACCTGTAAAGTATGATTCAGTTTAGCTGCATGGTGATGCTGTTGAACAGGAAAAAATATTCATGCAAGCTCATTGTCTCTAGCGCCCATATTGTTTGAGCTAGGGTCCTGGAAAATATTGTGTTTAAAGACATGGGTACATATATGCTATATACCAAATGTGGTGCCAATCGGTCCAGCGGTTCTGGAGAAGAAGACTTTAAAATAGTCAACATCATTGATAATGGTCCAAATGGTCAAAAGCATATTGCATGATCTGTTTGATGTCGAGTTCTGATATTTGGCAAGCATGGTAAGGAGTACAGAAGTAGCTCATCCTAGGGCGATGTGTCCAATGTGTCCTGAGGGTGGCACTATTGAGCCCCAGGCATGGCTGCTTGCAGCTATATTTTTTCGATTTAATTTTGAAGTAAAATAGACTTGCTCTCTCTCTGTCTCGACCCAGTTACCCAGACTCTGTTCCCAGTGTCCACTCCAGTATGTTTGTCAGAACATGTGACAAAGAGGCAGTGGGACAATATAATAGTTTTATCCTCATGGAACAGGCAGCGACCCCTGACCTTTACAGAATTAAAGGTCACAGGGTGTGGGAGGGAGGGGCAGACCGGGACTCCATACTGTGGTCTTTGTCTTTAAATGGCACCAACACACAGGATGGACTGAAATAGTCTTTCACTTAGTCAGTCTCTGTCTGGCTAGTCGCTCTGGGGTCTGTCCTGTGCTCACTTAGTAAGCTGCCTACTAAATATACCAGTTTTGTCCCTCATAAGATACAGTAGGCCTATGTCTATGGTCATGTATAGTCAGCTCAACAGTAATAGGCCTATGCCTGCTAAATGTAGCCTTAGGCACAGTGTAGTAGTAGGTCTATGACTGCTAAATGTAGCCTTAGGCACAGTGTAGTAGAAGGTCTATGACTGCTAAATGTAGCCTTAGGCACAGCGTAGTAGTATGTCTATGACTGCTAAATGTAGCTTTAGGCACAGTGTAGTAGAAGGTCTATGACTGCTAAATGTAGCCTTAGGCACAGTGTAGTAGTAGGTCTATGACTGCTAAATGTAGCCTTAGGCACAGTGTAGTAGTAGGTCTATGACTGCTAAATGTAGCCTTAGGCACAGTGTAGGGCAGGCTACCAGTTTTGTCCTTCAGAAGATACAGTATTAGAATATGTCTAGTTTAGACAAGGTCTTGCTGTTTTCTTCTCATCACGTTGGTTTCTGTCAGATTGTTTATCTTCCCCTGAGAAGAATAGTGAGCACCCACCCTGTGTGTGTGTTACAGAAACCCAGGCTGCTTGAAGTACACTGCTGTTATCCAGATCATTTAGTCTAAAGTACTGTAGTATTGTTTCTTTATATATCTAGGTGGGAAAAATGTGTACTCCAGTGTTTTGGATTTGAGATAAAATGTTTTAAATGAGGCGACAGTACAGAATGTCACCTTTTATTTGAGGGTATTTTCATACATATCTGTTTTACTGTTTAGAAATAAAAGCACTTTATGTATCTAGTCCCCATCCATTTGAAGGTGTCATAAGTATTTTGAAAAATTCACTATATGTATTAAAGTAGTCAAAAGTTGTGCCCAATAGAAATGCATGTTGAATAATGTATTTTTTCATTTTGGAGTCACTTTGATTATAAATAAGAATGGAATATGTTTCTGAACACTTATACATTAATGTGGATGCTACCATGATTACAGATAATGATGAATGAATCGTGAATACTGATGAGTGAGAAAGTTTACAGATGCACAAATATCATACCCCCAAGACATGCTAATCGCTCACCACTACAATAACAGCTTACGTCTTTTTGCAGAGTAAAACTTTTTTTGGAAGGTACTACGCTGCGTACAGACCCCCGCTATCAGGAATTAAAGTAAAACCCAAGTGCAGACTGTGTGAAGTAACAATGTTTATTACAGCAACAGGGGCAGGCAAACGACAGGTCAAGGCAGGCAGGGGGCGATAATCCAGAGTAGTGGGGCCAAGTTACAGGACGGCAGGCAGGCTCAGGTCAGGCAGAGGTCGGTAATCCAGAGGTGGAGCAAAGGTACAGGACGGCGGTCAGGCTCAGGGTACAGGGTCAGGACAGGCAGTGGTCAGGCGGGCGGGTACAGGGTCAGGACAGGCAGTGGTCAGGCGGGCGGGTACAGGGTCAGGACAGGCGAGGGTCAAAAACCAGGAGGACGAGAAACAGAGAGACTGGGGAAAAACAGGAGCTGAGACACAAAACGCAGGTAGGCTTGAACAAACAAGACGAACTGGCAACAGACAGACAGAAAACACAGTTATAAATACCCAGAGGAAGTGGGGAAGATGGGCAACACCTGGAGGGGGTGGAGACAAGCACAAGGACAGGTGAAACAGATCAGGGCGTGACACCCCGCACATTCAACGTCGTTGAGATACGTCGAGTTTCGTTTTAGGCCTATTTGGCAGGGAAACTGAGAGCGAGCTGTAGCCTATTGCCTGTTTCTGTTTGAGTCTTTTTTTAAAGAATGTGAAACAACATTGTGGCTGTTTACTGACAGATACATAAATCATGTATCTGTCCTATAGGCTAAAAGGATTTTGTTCATACTTCTTGTAAAATGCCGAAATTTGGTTGTTTCAATTAAAAAAATACTCTATCACATGACAAAGGAAATTGAATTATTGTTATTTTAGAGACACAAAGTACATTTTACATTTTGGTCATTTAACAGACACTCTTATCCAGAGCGACTTACAGTGCATTCATCTTAAGATGGTTCCGCTATTGGGGTGCCAGGACAGAGAAAAGCTTGGACTGGCCTGAGCGGGAGCTGCCCTCCCATAGGTGTGGGAGGGCCAAGAGACCTGAGGTGGCAGAACGGAGTGCTCGGGTTGGGGTGTAGGGTTTGAGCATAGCCCGAAGGTAGGGAGGGGCAGTTCCTCTTGCTGTTGCTGGTAAGCACCAGGGTCTTGTAGTGGATGTGAACTTCGACTGGAAGCCAGTGGAGTGAGTGGAGGAGTGGGGTGACATGGCTCTCACCATCATCATTAACATTATTTACATCATTCAAATTCACCAAATCATTTTGTTCATAAGCGTTATAAGGCTTATGAACAAAAGTATGTGTTAATGATGATGGTGAGAGCCCAGTAACAGATGGACTCCCATCCCTTTCATCATAGAGACTATTGTTACTTCCACCTCAAGCTCAACCTCAACAAGACGGAGCTGCTCTTCCTCCCGGGGAAGGCCTGCCCGCTCAAAGACCAATAAACGTCCTGAATAATAGAAAGGGGAAATGCCTTGGGTGTTGGCGCAATAGCCAAGGCTGTGTCCAATTCGAGGCACAGAAACATATGACAACATTAACTGATTATCTTGAGGATTTATCTGTTAAATCTTCTAGACCCTGCTGCGTATCAAGCAGACAACAGCAGATAATCAACACATATTTAGGGGTATTGGATTGGATCTTCACTGGTGCTTTTGCACCGTGTGCTATAGGCCTATCATAACAGCTGGTTGTCACTTGACTGTCATTCAGAAAAATATTTCCTCGATCAGCTGATGATGGTTGCCAATATCACTAGACCTAACTAAACAGCTGGATACCAAATACGCACAAAAAGAATTTGTATATTAGTCTACGCATAGCCTATTGAAGAACGATGCAGGTTAGGTTACTCTTTCGGTTAGAATAATTAGATTTTGCAATCGCATACATCATTTTGGATTTGTTTGCCCGTGAAAACTGTTTTAATGACTTTTGTCCCGCTGAGTGTGCAAAGCTGTCATCAAGGCAAAGGGTGGCTACTTTGAAGAATCAAAAATATAAAATATATTTGGATTTGTTTAACACTTTTTTGGTTACTACATGATTCCATATGTGTTATTTCAAAGTTTTGATGTCTTCACTATTATTCTACAATGTAGAAAATAGTAAAAATTAAGAAAAACCCTTGAATGAGTAGGTGTGTCCAAACATTTGACTGGTACTGTATATACAGTTGAAGTCGGAAGTTTACATACACTTAGGTTGGAGTCAATAAAACTCCTTTTTCAACCACTCCACAAATGTCTTGTTAACAAACTATAGTTTTGGCAAGTTGGTTAGGACATCTACTTTGTGCATGACACAAGTAATTTTTCCCAAAATTGTTTACAGACAGATTATTTCATTTATAATTTACTGTATCACAATTCCAGTGGGTCAGAAGTTTACATACACTAAGTTGACTGTGCCTTTAAACAGCTTGGAAAATTCCAGAAAATGATGTCATGGCTTTAGAAGCTTCTGATAGGCTAATTGACATCATTTGAGTCGATTGGAGGTGTACCTGTGGATGTATTTCAAGGCCTACCTTCAAACTCAGTGCCTCTTTGCTTGACATCATGGGAAAATCAGCCAAGACCTCAGAAAAAAGATTGTAGACCTCCACAAGTCTAGTTCATCCTTGGGAGCAATTTCCAAACACTTGAAGGTACCACGTTCATCTGTACAAACAATAGTACGCAAGTATAAACACCATGGGACCATGCAGCAGTCATACCGCTCAGGAAGGAGAGGTGTTCTGTCTTCTAGAGATGAACGTACTTAGGTGTGAAAAGTGCAAATCAATCCCAGAACAACAGCAAAGGACCTTGTGAAGATGCTGGAGGAAACAGGTACAAAAGTATCTATATCCACAGTAAAATGAGTTCTATATCGACATAACCTGAAAGGCCGCTCAGCAAGGAAGAAGCCACTGCTCCAAAACCGCCATAAAAAAGCCAGACTACGGTTTGCACATGGGGACAAAGATCGTACTTTTTGGAGAAATGTCCTCTGGTCTGATGAAACAAAAATAGAACTGTTTGGCCATAATGACCATTGTTGTGTTTGGAGGAAAAAGGGGGAGGCTTGCAAGCCGAAGAACACCATCCTAACAGTGAAGCACGGGGGTGGCAGCATCATGTTGTGGGGGTGCTTTGGTGCAGGAGGGACTGGTGCACTTCACAAAATAGATGTCATCATGAGGAATGAAAATCATGTGGATATATTGAAGCAACATCAGTCAGGAAGTTATAAGCATGGTAGCTAATGGGTCTTCCAAATGGACAATGACCCCAAGCATACTTCCAAAGTTGTGGCAAAATGGCTTAAGGACAACAAAGTCAAAAGCCCTGACCTCAATCCTATAGAAAATGTGTGGGCAGAACTGAAAAAGCGTGAGCGAGCAAGGAGGCCTACAAATCTGACTCAGTTACACCAGCTCTGTCAGGAGGAATGGGCAAAAATTCACCCAACTTGTTGTGGGAAGCTTGTGGAAGGCTACCCGAAACGTTTGACCCAAGTTAAACAATTTAAAGGCAATGCTACCAAATACAAATTGAGTGTTTGTAAACTTCTGACCCACTGGGAATGTGATGATAGGAATAAAAGCTGAAATGAATCATTCTCTCTTACTAATATTCTGACATTTCACAATCTTAAAATAAAGTGGTGATCCTACCTGACCTAAGACAGGGAATTTTTACTTGGATCAAATGTCAGGAATTGTGAAAAACTGAGTTTAAATGTATTTGGCTAAGGTGTATGTAAACCTCCGACTTCAACTGTATACAGTGCCTTCAGAAAGTATTCATACCCCTTGACTTAGTCCACATTTTGTTGTGTTACAGCCTGAATTATGTTTTTTTAATGTTTTTTTTCACAGAATACCCCATAATGACACATTTAATACATAATTGTAGATTTTTTGCTAGTTCATTGAAAATTGAAATACAGAAATATCCAATTTACATAAGTGTTCATACCCCTGAGTCATTACTTTGTAGAAACACCTTTGTCAGCGATTACAGCTGTGAGTCTTTCTGGGTAAGTCCCTAAGAGCTTTCCACACCTGGATTGTCAAAAAAAATTGCCCATTATTCTTTTCGAACTCTGTCAAATTGTTTGTTGATCATTGCTACACAAACATTTTCAGTTCTTGCCAAGTGGATTTTAGTCAAAACTAACTTAGCCTCTCAGGGATTTTCACTGTCTTCTTGGTAAGCAACTCTAGTCTAGATTTGGCCTTGTGTTTCAGGTCATTGTCCTGCTAAAATTCATGCTACTTATTATGTGACTTGTTAGGCAAATACTCCTGAACGTATTTAGGCTTGCCATAACAAATTGGTTGAATACTTATATACTCAAGACATTTCTGCTTTTCATATTTAATTAATGTGTAAACAATTCTAAAAACATATTTATACTTTGAGTTTATGAGGTATTGTGTGTAGGACAGTGACAAACAATCACATTTTAATAATAATGTTAAATTCAGGCTGTAATACAACAACATTTGGAAAAAGTCAAGGGGTGTGAATACCGTCCAAAATATAAAGCAAAATGTAAATTAATAATTTTTTCCTATGACCAGATTAATACCTCTCAGTATCTCCTATGATCAGGTTTTGGATGTTTATTTATATATCTTTTTTTTCTTTTTTTTTTCTTTACCTATATTTATTTATTTACCCTGCCCCTGACCCTTACCCTGACCCTTACCCTG
>QNTS01004464.1:43789-56593 GCA_003317085.1 Hucho hucho
TGTAGAGCCCTGAGGGGGTTGAGGTAAGTGTAGAGCCCTGAGGGGGTTGAGGTAAGTGTAGAGCCCTGAGGGGGTTGAGGTAAGTGTAGAGCCCTGAGGGGGTTGAGGTAAGTGTAGAGCCCTGAGGGGGTTGAGGTAAGTGTAGAGCCCTGAGGGGGTTGAGGTAAGTGTAGAGCCCTGAGGGGGTTGAGGTAAGTGTAATTTAGAACGCAATTTCAGGAGGAGCTTATGATGACATCAAATCCACAGCAGGAACTGTTCCTCCATATTGGAATGAAGCCTTCGAGCAGGAACTCAATATATGGGCACAGACGTTCCTGTTGGAATGCTGCCCGGAACAGGAACTCCATATATGAAAGCTATATGGACATAGAGCTGTGACCATGCCAATTCCACACCTGCATCCGGTCTTCATTAGCCACAAGCCCGCCTCACTCACCTGAATCCCATTGCTTCATCAACCACCCTCATAGCATTTAAACAGCATCCTTCTTCACTCCATCTGTCTCACAAACAGACTGTGCTGCAGGATTCCTGCACAATGGCAGGCCAGCTCAACCCCGGTCGACTACCAGGGGCTGTCCCCGCCAGCAGGGGGACCAGCACAACCTCTGCTTACGGCTGGGGGTTGGCTTCGCCAGCAGTCTCAGCAAAACCACAGTTCATAACTGGGGACTGACCATGTTCGGAGGCCAGCTACCAACCTCTACGACACCTCTACGACCTTCTACGACACCTCTACGACAACTCTACGACCTTCTACGACACCTCTACTACACCTCTACGACACCTCTACGACCTTCTACGACACCTCTACGACACCTCTACGACCTTCTACGGCACCTCTACTACCTTCTATGACACCTCTACGACCTTTTACGACACCTCTACTACCTTTTACGACACCTCTACTACCTTTTACGACACCTCTACTACCTTTTACGACACCTCTACTACCTTTTACGACACCTCTACTACCTTCTACGACAACTCTACGACACCTCTACCACCTTCTACGACACCTCTACCACCTTCTACGACACCTCTACCACCTTCTACGACACCTCTACTACCTTCTACGACACCTCTACAACACCTCTATGACACCTCTACCCAAACTACATCAACTATTACTCCTTCTGACTTGTTAGTTTTTCAGATGGCGAGAAGACGAACTCTTGGATGACAACGTCCTGGTTTAACGGGAGGGAAGAGAGAGCGGCAGGCCTCAACTGGTGTCCTCATTTCACAGTGACTCCCAATGTCAACACTGCTGGTGCTTCTCTGTCTGGTCAAAACTGTTCCATCAAACTCTGTTCCACTGAATTCTACTGTATTTGATTGAACTTTGTTTTTATTTAAATTTCTCCTGAGCTCCATCAAGCTCCGTATCCAGATGGGATCTCTCTCGCTCTCTCACAGCTGGATGTAGTGGTCACACATACTCCCTCCCTCCCAGCCACTCAGTAGGCTCCCACTGCTTTAAGCCCTGGGGCTGCTGCTATTTACAGAACGGTGACATCGTCAGAGGGAGGGGCCAAAGTCCTTGGTGAGTCGGAGAGAAAGTATCAGGAATGAAGAGCAACAGAACGTCCCCTAAATGTTATCCTGCAACGTTCCCAAAGTTTCCCTGCCAGCCGTCACCCCGGCAAGGATAACAGGAGCAACAAAACTGATAGGAGCAACAAAACGACAACAGTCCCCAGGAAGCCTTCACACTACGAGCTGGAGAGAGTCCCCAGATAGCCTTCACACTATGAGCTGGAGAGAGTCCCCAGATAGCCTTCACACTATGAGCTGGAGAGAGTCCCCAGATAGCCTTCACACTACGAGCTGGAGAGAGTCCCCAGGAAGTCTTCACACTATGAGCTGGAGAGAGTCCCCAGATAGTCTTCACACTACGAGCTGGAGAGAGTCCCCAGACAGCCTTCACACTACGAGCTGGAGAGAGTCCCCAGACAGCCTTCACACTACGAGCTGGAGAGAGTCCCCAGACAGCCTTCACACTACGAGCTGGAGAGAGTCCCCAGACAGCCTTCACACTACGAGCTGGAGAGAGTCCCCAGACAGCCTTCACACTACGAGCTGGAGACAGAGTGAATTTAGTTTGGGGAGCAGGAGTAAAGCCTAAATAAGTTCAGGAGTAGAAATGTGCATAATAAGTCGCATAATAAGTTGCATGGACTCACTCTGTGTGCAATAATAGAGTTTAACATGATTTTTGAATGCCTCATCTCTGTTCAGACAATTATCTGTAAGGTCCCTCAGTCGAGCAGTGAATTTCAAACACAGATTCAACCACAAAGACCAGGGAGATTTTAGCAAAGAAGGACGCCTATTGGTAGAGGGGTAAAAAAAGGAAAAAGCAGGACATCGAATTTCACTTTGAGCATGGTGTTAATTACACTTTGGATGGTGTATCAATACACCCAGTCACTACAAAGATAAAGGCGTCCTTCCTAACTCAGTTGCCAGAGAGGAAGGAAACCACTCAGGGATTTCACCATGAGGCCGATGGTGACTTTAAAACAGTTACAGAGTTTAATGGCTGTGATAGAAAACTGAGGATGGATCAACAACATTTCAGTTACTCCACAATACTAACCTAAATTACAGAGTGAAAAGAAGGAAGCCTGTACAGAATACAAAATATTCTAAAACATGCATCCTGTTTGCAACAAGGCATTAAAGTAAAACTGCTAAAATAATTGCAAGAAATTAACTTTATGTCCTGGGGCAAATCCAACACAACACATCACTGAGTTCATTTTGAAATAAATTTGATTGATCACTGAGTTCCACTCTTCAACGGAATAGAGCTAAGCACAGGCAACATCCTAGAGGATAACCTGGTTCAGTCTGCTTTCCAACAGACACTGGGAGAAATTCAGCGGAACAATAACCTAAAACACAAGGCCAAATCTACACTGGAGTTGCTTACCAAGATGACATTGAATGTTCCCGAGTGGTCCAGTTACAGTTTTGACTTAAACCTGCTTGAAAATCTATGGAAAGACTTGAAAATGTCTGTCTAGCAATGATCAACAATCAACTTGACAGAGCTTAAATAATTTTTTTAAGAATAATGTGCAAATATTGTACAGTCCAGGTGTGCAAAGCTCTTAGAGTTACCCACAAAGACTCACAACTGTAATCGCTGCCAAAGGTGATTCTAACATGTATCGACTCAGGGGTGTGACAACTCATGAAAATTTGATTTCTGTTTTTCATGTTCAGTAAATCTGCAAAAAAAATGTAAAAACACTTTGTTATTATGGGATAGTGTGTAGATGGGTGAGAAAAAAATATATTTAAACTATTTTGAATTCAGGCTGTAACACAATGTGGAATAAGTCAAGGGGTGTGGATACTTACTGAAGGCACTTCAACACTGTCCATAAACGCTTACAAAAATGCATAGCCCTCATTGAACTTTAATGTATTTATTTTCAAAAGAGACAAGTTGGTATCAGATATCAAATAGCCTAATTACACCAGCAAAATGACTAATGACTATAAGCTCTTGTTAAAAAGACCAAACAGATTAATCAAATCTCCTGAAGACAACATGACGACATGGCCTAAATCTGCCGCCTACCCAAATGATCTGTCAACGTATTGTCCCCCGTCGCTCGAATCAGTTACACATTTTGGGTTCACACTCTGTTTGGGCTAAATAATGTTCAGGTGACCCTACCAAAAGCTGAATGTTTTGTTGTTACAGCCTAAATGAACCTAGTGATAAATTGCCAACGACGTGAATGATGTAGAGCCTACGAATCAGGGCTCCTGGTGTATTACATCACAGGCATCTGCAGGAATCCCTCTTTATTAAACATTTTAAACTTTGTTTTAGGTTAAAAAAAAAGAAAGTAGGCATTGGTCTGAAGCCCCCCCCCCAAAAAAAGAAAATACACACGAGCACCACAATGCCTATTCCACCCATGATCTACCAAGGTTTTCCAGCACACAGCTTTGACCTAGTCTTTATTGAAGTCTCGTCTCTTCAGTAGGTCCTATGATTGAGTGTAGTCTGGCCCAGGAGTGTGAAGGTGAACGGAAAGGCACTGGAGCCACGAACCGCCCTTGCTGTCTCTGCCTGGCCGGTTCCCCTCTCCACTGGGATTCTCTGCCTCTAACCCTATTACAGGGGCTGAGTCACTGGCTTACTGGTGCTCTTCCATACCGTCCCTGGGGGGGGTGCGTCGCTTGAGTGGGTTGAGTCACTGACGCCCCCTCAGGTTTGTGCCGTGGGGGAGATCTTTGTGGGCTATACTCGGCCTTGTCTCAGGATGGTAAGTTGGTGGTTGGAGATATCCCTCTAGTGGTGTGGGGGCTGTGCTTTGGCAAAGTGGGTGGGGTTATATCCTGCCTGGTTGGCCCTGTCCGGGGGTATCGTCGAACGGGGCCACAGTGTCTCCCGACCCCTCCTGTCTCAGCCTCCAGTATTTATGCTGCAAAGGTTTGTGTCGGGGGCTAGGGTCAGTCTGTTATATCTGGAGTATTTCTCCTGTCTTATCCGGTGTCCTGTGTGACTTTAAGTATGCTCCCTCTAACTCTCTCTCTCTCTCTCTCAGAGGACCTGAGCCATGGACCATGACTCAGGACTACCTGGCCTGATGACTCCTTGCTGTCCCCAGTCCACCTGGCCGTGCTGCTGCTCCAGTTTCAACTGTTCTGCCTGCGGCTATGGAACCCTGACCTGTTCACCGGACATGCTACCTTGTCCCAGACCTGCTGTTTTCAACTCTCTAGAGACAGCAGGAGCGGTAGAGATACTCTGAATGATCGGCTTTGAAAAGCCAACTGACATTTACTCCTGAGGTGCTGACCTGTTGCACCCTCGACAACCACTGGGATTATTATTATCTGACCCTGCTGGTCATCTATGAACATTTTAACATCTTGGCCATGTTCTGTTATAATCGCCACCCGGCACAGCCAGAAGAGGACTGGCCACCCCTCACAGCCTGGTTCCTCTCTAGGTTTCCTCCTAGGTTCCATCCTTTCTAGGGAGTTTTTCCTAGCCACCGTGCTTCTACACCTGCATTGCTTGCTGTTTGGGGTTTTAGGCTGGGTTTCTGTACAGCACTCTGTGACATCGGCTGATGTAAGAAGGGCTTTATAAATACATTTGATTTGTACAGTAGCTATGTTGGCATTGTACTTCAAACGGTGTGTAGGCAGGTTGCTTAGGATTCAAACCTTCTCAAAACAGCCTGATTCATACTCTTAGAGGAGGTGCTTCCACAATAATGGGATTTATACCACATACAAGGTAAAGTATTGGATTCTTCACCCACACTAGGACATTAGTGACACTGTGACAAATGATAAACTGCAACAAACAAACAAAAACACCTGTAAAATATAGTCATTAGACAAGTACAAAACCCTTAAGAATTCATATTTGAAAATCTTTTAGCTACACACGTTCTTAGTAATGCCGTACACAGCTGTCCAACTCCGGTAAAAGAGCACACATTCCCATGTGGGCCAGCTCAACAAATTTCATCGCTTCTCAAATGACAGAAAGTGGCAGCTGTGCAACATAATGTGTACATTTGTACTGTAGGGATTGAATCTGTTTGGAAAGCCAAAAGGTTCAAATCGTATTACCCAGAACACATCTTTAGATTTGTAATTATCAATTTTCACTTGCTTTTTTCACACGTCAAATGTAATTTTGTATATATATATGTGTGATTTTTTCACCTTTCCAGTGTGTGTTTACAGGTGAGGTTAACAGTCTAACCCCGACACTCGGTCTAGAGTCGTGCTCCAGAGAGTGGGCCGACCCCCGGGGAGGGGTGCCTTCCCCCGCCCCCGGCCACCAGTACATCCAGCCAGCTCCCTGCACAATGGAGATGTGAGACCCAGTAAGGGCGGGTAACTCCGGAAAGGGGACCCACGCCCGGGGCCACCAACGGGGGCCACTAGATCCACCCTGCACCACGGGAAGGGGGGAGGGGGGGCAACTCAGGCAAGGAGGCACCACTCCATCCGGCCAGCTCCCTACCCCAGCTATAGGCCTCAGCCTGCCCTCCACACAACAGAGACCCAGTGGGTCAAAACTAAATGCTGACAGCCACAGAGGACCATATACAGTAGAGCTGTTCCTCTTCACATCTTTTGCATAATGTGTAGAGCCCTTAACCATAACTCTATTTTCAACGTATGATTATGTTGAAATTAGATTGATGTAACAACCTGTTAGTCAGGTTAAGTCATTGTATTTGAGTTGCAGTTTTACCCGCTGGTTGAAATTAGATGATGAAAACCCGACTTTTTGCAAATCCAAATATGTTTTTCAACGTAAATTCTACAGGTTGACAAATGACGTTGAAACGACGTTGATTCACCAGTGTGTGGTCAGTGGGAAGGAGCTGGCTGGCGGATATATTGGAAAATGTGTACTCTATGATTAAATCAGTAGTAGCTAGGCACCATTGTGTAGACCCCCATAAACTCAACTCTGGACCTCCAAGCCAGTTTCACTGCATTTAAAAAAAAAAAAAACCCTCGTAGGGTCAGAGTTGAGAACCCTTGGTTTAGACTTTCCCTAGATTTATGTCAAATTTGCTGGCCGTAATGCCTTCCTATGGGATTTCATATTGGGTGCAATGTACGAGGAACTTCTTATCAACACAAGTTACAGAATCATTGCATATCATATCTGTGGACGCTTCTAAAAACGTTTTTTCTAAGTGTTTTAATGTAATATATTTGAAACAGCTACAAAACTCATTTTTTGGCATATTTCTACCATTATTCTATTTCTACCATTTGCTAAATTCTTATAAAACATCCCTGGGCCATCATTTAGCATTTTCCTCACTGTAACTCTGTCAAAGTGACCATCGGGTTATTGGTCACCTCCCTGACCAAGGCCCTTCTCCCCTGATTGCTCAGTTAGTCCAGGCGGCCAGGTCTAGGAAGAGCCTTGGTGGTTCCAAACTTCTTATATTTAATAATGACGGAGGCCACTGTGTTCTTGGGGAACTTCAATGCTGCAGAAATGTTTTTGGTACCCTTCCCCAGATTTGTGCCTCGACACAATCCTGTCTCGGAGCTCTACGGACAATTCCTTCGACCTCATGGCTTGGTTTTTCCTCTGACACGCACTGTCAACTGTGAGACCTTATATAGACAGGTGTGTGCCTTTCCAAATCATGTCCAACCAATTGAATTTACCACAGGTGGACTCCAATCAAGTTGTAGAAACATCTCAAGGATGATAAATGGAAAGAGGATGCACTTGAGCTCAATTTCCAGTCTCATAGCAAAGGGTCTGAATACTTATGTAAATAAGATATTTCTGTTTTTATTATGGGGTATTGTGATGTCATGATGGGGTATTGTGATGTCATGATGGGGTATTGTGATGTCATGATGGGGTATTGAGACGTCATTATGGGGTATTGAGACGTCATTATGGGGTATTGTGATGTCATAATGGGGTATTGTGATGTCATTATGGGGTATTGAGACTTCATTATGGGGTATTGTGATGTCATTATGGGGTATTGTGATGTCATTATGGGGTATTGTGATGTCATTATGGGGTATTGAGACGTCATTATGGGGTATTGTGATGTCATTATGGGGTATTGAGACGTCATTATGGGGTATTGTTTGTAGATTGATGAGGATTTATTTTTATTTAATATATTCTAGAATAAGGCTGTAACGTAACATGTGGAAAAAGGGAAGGGGTCTGAATACTTTCCGAATTTCCTTCGGTAAAAGTACTGACTTTGAAAAATACTCAAAATACAAGTACTCAGAAAACCTACTCAATTACAGTAAGGAGAGTATTAGTTACCCCTGGATGTCATTATTGTTACAAATTCCAACCCTGAGTTGCACATTCCACTCCCACCCTCATGACTGGAGCCCGAGAGTCTCGGGGGGGTACATGAACCTGCCTCTCAAACGCTCTCTGACCTGAGTGACCTGTGCCCTGATAGGTTGCTATGGAGGTTACTAGGGGGCCAGACATCTGCCCATCCTCTTGACTCTGCAGGTCACACAATACTGTCAGTCTCCCTCAAGCAGTGACAGACCAGCAACATCTCAGTCTCTGCCCATCAACACCTGGACTCTAACATCTTTCTGGACTTGTGGGATGGTGTGCATGCTCAAAGAGAGTTGTGTGACATGTCCATATTGTTCTTTATAATTAGTTGTTACTATATTATGTTGACTGTGTGTTGTAAAAAAATACTCTGCATGTGGCACATGTCATATATACAGTATGTATATAGTAATATATCCTTACTGCTAGATTCTGTAGGATGAAATCTATAGTCCTTACTGCTAGATTCTGTAGGATGAAATCTATAGTCCTTACTGCTAGATTCTGTAGGATGAAATCTATAGTCCTTACTGCTAGATTCTGTAGGATGAAATCTATAGTCCTTACTGCTAGATTCTGTATCTGTGACTTTGTGGCCTGGTGTATTCCATTACCTCAGTTTCAGTCCATTACAGAACCACTGTTTTCTACTACCTCGATTTCAGTCCATTACAGAACCACTGTTTTCTACTACCTCGACTTCTGTCCATTACAGAACCACTGTTATTCCATTACCTCAGTTTCAGTCCATTACAGAACCACTGTTATTCCATTACCTCAGTTTCAGTCCATTACAGAACCACTGTTATTCCATTACCTCAGTTTCAGTCCATTACAGAACCACTGTTATTCCATTACCTCTCCCACTATTCATCCCACTATTCATCTTTCTCTGTGTTTAAATAAAGTTCCTGTTAACTCTTGGGCTGCTTTATTCCCCTTCTAACCCACTAAACCAGTAAAACGCGTAGAGCCGGGTTGCTCATGTTGACATAAAACTCCTCTGCTGTCAGCCAAACACAGATACACACAACTGTTTTCATTATCTCTCACAACTTTTGAATCAAAGACTAGCGGTTAAAGCGTTGGGCCAGTAACCGAAAAGTCGCTAGTTTGAATCCCAACGCTGACAAAGGTGCAAAATCTGTTGATGAGAAAAACACTTAAACCAGCAGCAACANACACCAGAGACGGAGGGTCAGAGGTAACACACCAGAGACGGAGGGTCAGAGGTAACACACCAGAGACGGAGGGTCAGAGGTAACACACCAGAGACGGAGGGTCAGAGGTAACACCAGAGACGGAGGGTCAGAGGTAACACCAGAGACGGAGGGTCAGAGGTAAAACACCAGAGACAGAGGGTCAGAGGTAACACCAGAGACGGAGGGTCAGAGGTAACACCTCGTTACATAACACAGGACACTGACAGGGAACTCCTCCTCGCCACTCGTAAAAGGACCATCAACACGTGATTACGTTTAAAAAAAAAAAGTTTTTATTCAACTAGGCAAGTCCGTTAAAAACTAATTCTTATTTACAATGACGGCCAAAGCCTAACGACGCTGGGCCAATTGTGCGCCGCCCTATGGGACTCACAATCACGGCCGGTTGTGATAGTCTGGAATCTAACCAGGGTCTGTAGTGACGCCTCTAGCACTGAGATGCAGTGCCTTAGACCGCTGCGCCACTCAGGAGCTCTGCCTGACTAAGGGCTGTCTGCCCTGTCTGTTTTTAGTTACTGGTTCAAATTATTAGTAAGATTACTCCTTAAGAGTCTATTGACACACCCGTAAGTCAATCGAAATAACATAAGGAATATGTTCCAGACGGATTACCAGGACGTGCACTTCGAGCACGCGCTGACCAACTGGCAAGTGTCTTCACTGACATTTTCAACCTCTCCCTGTCCGAGTCTGTAATACCAACGTGTTTCAAGCAGACCACCATAGTCCCTGTGCCCTAGAACACTAAGGTAACCTGGCTAAATGACTACCGACCCGTAGCACTCAACGTCTGTAGCCATGAAGTGCTTTGAAAAGGCTGGTCATGGCTCATATCAACCCCATCATCCCAGAAACCCTAGACCCACTCCAATTTGCATACCGCCCCAACAGATCCACAGATGCAATCTCTATAGCACTCCACACTGCCCTTTCCCACCTGGACAAAAGGAACACCTACGTGAGAATGCTGTTCATTGACTACAGCTCAGCGTTCAACACCATCGGGCCCTCAAAGCTCATCACTAAGCTAAGGACCCTGTGACTAAACACCTCCCTCTGCAACTGGATCCTGGACTTCCTGACGAGCCGCCGGGAGGTGGTCAGAGACCTGGCCGTGTGGTGCCAGGACAACAGCCTCTCCCTCAACATGATCAAGACAAAAGGAGATGATTGTGGACTACAGGAAAAGGAGGACCGAGCACACCCCCATTCTCATCGACGGTGCTGTAGTGGAGCAGGTTGAGAGCTTCAAGTTCCTTGGCGTCCACATCACCAACAAACTAACATGGTCCAATCACACCAAGACAGTCGTGAAGAGGGCACGACAAAACCTATTCCCCCTCAGAGGAGACTGAAAAGATTTGTCATGGGTCCTCAGATCCTCAAAAGGTTGTTCAGCTGCACCATCGAGAGCATCCTGACTGGTTACATCACTGCCTGGTATGGCAACTGCTCGGCCTCCGACTGCAAGGCCCTACAGAGGGCAGTGCGTACGGCCTCCGACTGCACTGCTCGGCCTCCGACTGCAAGGCCCTACAGAGGGCAGTGCGTACGGCCTCCGACTGCAAGGCCCTACAGAGGGCAGTGCGTACGGCCCAGTACATCACCGGGGCCAAGATTCCTGCCATCCAGGACCTCTATACCAGGCAGTGTCAGAGGAAGACCCTAAAAATTGTCCAAGACCTCAGCCACCCTAGTCAGACTGCTCTCTCTACTACCTCACGGCAAGCGGTACCGAAGCGCCAAGTCTAGGGTCAAGAGGCTTCTAAACAGCTTCTACCCATAAGACTGCTGAACAACTAATCAAATGACTATTTGCATTCGCCCCCCCGCACCACTACTCTCTGTTTATTATCTACACATAGTCACTTTAACTCTACCTACATGTACATGTTACCTCGACTAACCGGTGCCCCTGCACCTGTACCCCCTGTATATAGCCTCGCTACTGTTATTTTACTGCTGCTCTTTAATTATTTGTTACATTTTGTATTTAACACTTCATTTTTCTTAAAGCTATTGTTGGTTAAGTAAGCATTTCACTGTAAAGGTCTGTTGTATACAGCGCATGTGACAAATACAATTTGATAATAAAAAAAATCCCCATTAAAGAAAAAAAAAAAAAATAGTTCAGTTTAAGCTAGAGTTTTATACATGGGCTGTATACAACAGACCACCACATCCGCCTGTCCGCATCTGTGGTGAAAGGCGTCCGAGCTACATCAGGGCTCTCCACGAAAACATCAGTAGCGCTCAAACGGCTTGGCATACGACACGGTCACGGGACTCGTCTGAAGTCTAACGCGGGCCAACTTCTGTCTGTAGCGTCCGAACCGTTTGTGCTACAAACTGAGGACGTCGCTATTGGAAAAGGGGAGACTACTCTCACAAACACGATGGTGTCACGGTACTCGTCGGAGGGTAACCCATACCAACAAATGGACGTATGGAGGTAGTTTTGAGGCAACCAAAATAAGCACTTTTTCCTTTTCAGCTTTGTTATGTCTCCTAGATATAAACCTTGTTTCTTATCATTCATTTTTTTGTCTGTCTTTTTTGCCGTTTACGAACGTGGTTATTCAATGTGTTTCTCTGGGCTATAGTAGTAAAGTCCAAATTCTACATATATTATTTTTATACCTAAAGGGGTCCTAAAATTTTTAATCAAATAGCCACATGATCCATGGTATGATCATCTTAAAACAATTCCATATGTTGGCTTAGTACCCCCACCCCCCCCCACCCGGCTAAGACTTGAGGTTTTAAACGTTGGTGGCTTGACTCTGGGATCCAACCGTTTCCAGTTTCCTTCTCATCCTTAAAATCTCCCACTTGACACAGACAGTATTAATTCATCACCAAATACAAAAAGAACCTTCAAAGCTTCAGCAGCATGTTGTGAGAAGAGCTATCAGCCTTTATTTGGTTCGATTCTTCAGACAAAGACTATTCAGTAATGCTGTTTGTACCGTCTGGCCAACAATCGGGTGGGGGGGGTTGTGTCTAGCACCACAGCAGAACAAACTGTTCCAAATGGCCCCAAGTAGATTCAACCGCGGGCTGATTTTTGTCAGCGTGGACGATCGGATGGCCAGAACATAATTGTAATAATTTGACCGCTGTAAATTGAACTAAGCCCCAATAAGAGATTGTTATTTTGTAATACAATCATGTCCTACCTTTATAACATTGACACACAATCACATATCTTTACGTTTTGTTCGTGGGAATCCTTGGCGAACAGATTTCTGAAATGAAACACTTTTTTTGTGATCTTAGTCTTTCTTAATGTTTTATTATATCCAGCAATTATTTAATTTTTTTAAAATCCTTTAACCACTGCCCTATGGGCCGCCTGTTGCTGACCCCTGCCCTATATAGTGCACTACTTTTGACCAGGGCCCATTGGGTAGTAGTGCACTACATAGGGAATAGGGTGCCATTTGAAAAACAGCAGGGCTTGGCCTCACAAGAAACCGATGAAAGATAAGAGTTTATGCAAAATATTATAAAAATGTAACAAATAAATACTGGAAAAAATTGAATTTATTAAAACACAAATAAAAAATAAAACTAATGCATCGTTAGAAAGCCAACATTATGTGATGATATCATACTAACTCAAAGACAACGTTCTATATAATTCACATGACTCAGAAAATAAAACATCCAGGAGAGGAGAAGGGCAGGGGGGGTAATATCGTCAGGGTATCAGGGGGGATA
>QNTS01004465.1:18802-31160 GCA_003317085.1 Hucho hucho
TGAACCGGCAACTCTGCTGGTGTATCCCTAAACGCTACGACTAACCGCGAAAACACAGGAGTCAAGGAACGAACACACACACCACCGCATCTCAGCTCATCAATATTACTGCTGGCATTCTCTAGCCAAGGACTTCTAGTGGGCTTAGCAGAGGGAGGGAGAGAGGGAGAGAGAGGGAGAGGGGGAGAGAGAGAGAGAGAGAGAGAGAGAGAGAGAGAGAGAGAGAGAGAGAGAGAATGTATAAATGAGATGCTATACGGTCGGGGGGGGCAACAAGGGTGTCGAGGCACCGAACAAAACAAACGCGTGTTCACGTAACTTAATTCCCTGAGTACAAACCAAAGGTCCCCTCTTGTTTAAAGATATTCATGAATCTGCAAATCCTTAGGGTTACAATCTCTCTCTTTCTTTCTCTCTCTATTTATTAACTCAGGGCTGTTCGTTTTCATCTCCCTGCATTAATGCAACATGGGTAAATCGGTTTTGGTGGCAGAGAGAGAGAGTGAGGGTGACAGAGAGAGAGAGAGAGAGAGAGAGCGAGAGAATATATATAATTTATGTACAGGGTAACAAGGCAGTGCAGTACCATGTATTAACCCTCAGCCACAAAGGAACAGGAGCAGGATCGATCCTACTAAGCCCTTCTGATGTAAAACATACATGAAATATTTAACAGCTGTTAGCATTAGCATAAAACCTGGTTGCTGTACAATAATCCCTGAGGGGAACTGGCTCCGAGTGCATTTAGGAGTCAAGTGACACAGGTTAAGGAAGAGGAAGAGGGGGGGAGAAACATTTAAAGAAGAAGTGAAGGATTTCGATAAATAATTGTAGTACTGAACACTTTAGACACATTTACACATCTGTTCCCTGCTCTAGTGGTAAGGAAAGGGTAGATGTTTGAGAATGGTAGAGAAGTAAAGAGAGAGAGAGAGAGAGAGAGAGATGAAATAAACAAAAAAAGAGAGGGGTCAAGAGAACGATGGAATGAAAAAGAGAGATTGAGATAAAGAGAAAAACACAGAGAGCGTTGGAGGACAGTACCTGAGCCTCAGGCAGGGCTACGTCCATGATGTTGGGCTGACCGCGTGGCTCCCCGTTCTCCAGCCTGGAGAAGATGACCTGGTAGCCCCTGATTTGGCCGTGCTGCTTCCCTGGCAGGGGGGCCTTCCACGTTACCCTGATGGCTGTAGAGTTCACAGCTTCTACCTCCAGCTTCCTGGGAGGGGCACCTGGCACTGTGGTAGGAGAGGGGGGGCGAAAGGGAGAGAGGGAGGGAGAGAGGGAGGGAGAGAGAGAGAAGGGAAAAAAGCAAGTGTCATACAGCTGAGAATAGGTAAAGAAAATGCCAAGAGGTCTGGTGATTTTGAGCACTGGAGAAGGAGAAAGCGCTGGTAGTGAACCGACAACTAGATAAATTAGCTACCAATCTAAGATCCCAACTTTACACATTTATACGCCTGTCTGTTTGTTTAGGAAGTGTGCTACCGGAGGTCTCTTTTGGTAATTTTTTCATTAATCCCAAAATGTTTTGTATGTCAGCAGTCAAGTTTTAAAGATATTGGACTTTGAAGAAGCAAAGTGTCACCCTCACGATGATGCAAAATTAATCATGTGACTCGTTTCACTACTTCACAGGAGAGGCATTTTTTTAATGCGTGTTTTTGCAGAAATGCCCTCTGGAACATGTGAACTTCAATGTGCCTTAATACGAATAACATTTATAAATTATGAGACTAGTTGGTTTAGCCACGGAAAAAGACAGGAACTTTCCCGCTAGCAATGATTGGCTGAGCTAATGGACGCGTTGAACATGCCCGAGAGATGAGTTCGGATTGGTTTGCCAAGCTTTCTTTTTAAGATATAACGTTAGCCATGGAGAACTGCCAAAGTGGTGTTACTGCACTCAATTTTTATTTTACCTTTATTTAACTGGGCAAGTCAGCTAAAAACAAATTCTTATTTTCAATGACGGCCTAGCAACAGTGGGTTAACTGCCTTGTTACGACAGATTTTTACCTTGTCAGCTTGGGGGATTCGACCCAGCAACCTTTCGGGTTACTAGTCCAACGCTCTAACCACTAGGCTACCTGAATAACATGTCAATAACATTACTGCCCATAATTTATCAGGCGCTATCGACAAAGGTCAGTGGGAAAAAGTTGTGATCGAGTACTTTCTGCACACGGTCAGTGTGAACCCGAGTGTCTTGTCACAACGGGACAAAACAAGCTGTAGCTATAAACAAAATGTAAACAAAATGGAATGACACAGGATGTCTTACTTAGTTGAAGTGGTTCCAGTCTGCCATGAAGCGCTCATCCATCTATACGGGTAAGAGTCTAGCTACATTTTCAGGTATTACATTATTTCTAATTTTGTCAGAAAGTTATTTTCATTGCAAGTTAAAGTGTACTGTTAGCTAGCTAGCTAGCTAAAATTAGCTTGCTGGCTCGCTAGTTAACGTTACGTGTAGCTATGATCTGTGTAGTAATATTATGAGTATCTCAGAAAGCCTTGCCAGTTATAGCCTAATGTTATCTAGCTAACATTGATCCTAGTTGGTTAGCTTTAGCTACCTGCAGATTCATACTACAGTATTTAATGCATGGTGGCTAGCTATGACAATCAGTCTGTGCTGTATGGGTTGGGATTATGGTTCATTGTTTAGCTAGTTAGCTACATGTCTAAATAAAAGACTCCACTTCGCCAGATGATTACATGACCCATCAAGTTAGCCAGGTGTGTCTGGAGGTGATTAAGGCCATCTATTGTATTTCATGAACATGTGTACATGTCTAGACAGTAGTAACCCCTCCACTTAGCTAGAAGTGGCTGGGGGGGGGGGGTTATAGCACTTATTTCACATGACCCATCAATTTAGACTAGTGTGATTGGGTAAGCATCATCTAATAATTATAAAATATTTATACAGTATTTTTATCTGGACACTTTCTATTTTTGAATATTGCTACCGTGCAAATATGCAAGTAACTATTTCACCCTACCATTTACACCTTCTGTATCCTGTGCATGTGACAAATAAACGTTGATTGTACTTGATATAGTGTGTTTACCAGAGACGGTAATGTGAAGAACAACATGTCCTGCACCAACGTCACATTAGGATACAGGTCAAGGACTAGATAACGTGTATGTTTACTACTACTTTATGCTTCTACTTTCACCATATTTAGTCTTGAAATCTTTGGTTATTTACTACACTACCTTACTCACTTTGTTTAGCACATGGCCTCACATGTGAATCCTTAAAGAGATGGGTGGGGCTAAGGCTTAAGAGTGTGTGAACGATGCTGAAAGAGCTCTCCAGTAGGTACTAAACATTCAAGGGCCATTTTCTCAAAAGTAGGGTTACTAGTTTATCAACTTTCAAAGCAGAATTACTTTTTCATTGTTCCTCAACTGCAGTGTATGATATTCCATTTTATAGCTCTGAGTCTACACTTATCCAATGTAAAAAACACGATTTCAAATTTTGCTACATAACACCGAATCCAGGTGGTATGACGCATTTTGATGTGGCCGGGTTCTAAATGTGTTTATAATTTGATTGTTCCTATATTTAGAAATAATTTTAGTCATTTCAAAAGGTGGCGTATCCCCCCACTATTGTTGAACAGGAACAAATCCTATATTCTTTTTTATATTGTCCTAATATTTGTACGCTATACATGAGCTTGTGTCCTCAAAAGTGAGTAGACCTCAGCAATGTTTTTTTTACCCAAAAAGGTGAGTTCCAGACCTTTCTAGAACTATGCAGCATTACTAGTTATTGTTTATGGCAATCTCAAGAAAAACAAGTGCTTTTGGGTCTATTTAGACAGAAATCAAAATGTTGCCATAACATTCAAAAGGTTTTAAAATGCGACTAAATCCACAGAGGAATGCGTAAAGATATGCCTACAGCCCATAGGATGCCTCGTTACCGCCAGCCTAGTGTGTGTGTGTGTGTGTAAAACCTATAATTACAGTGAGTATGCAATTAGCTGTGTAGCTGCAACTTCAAACACATTAATTATAGAGAGTTGCCTCCTAGGAACACTCCATCACGCTTCGAACAAAATAAAGAAGTGAGAAAAGAGAGGGAAGTGGAAAAAGAAGGAGTGACTAAGTGAGTTGTGTTCCAGTTTCCAGGGCTCAGAGGGAGACAGATGTGAACTATGCATGAGGGCAGAACCACAGGAGGAAGAAGAGAGAGAGAGAAATAAGGGATCAAGTAATAAAAGGAGTTGGCATTGAGGGTGATGAGCCTTAACCCTGGATAGCAAGTCTGAAAGTCACTGAGGAGACAGTCAAAACAGAGAGAGGAACAGAAGGAAGAGATACCAGTACAGGGAGAAGAGAGAGCGAGAGATCACCAGTATAGAGAGTACAGGAAGAAGAGATGTGCAGCAGTACCTGTAGAAGTAGTAGAAACCAGAAGAGACATATAGAAACAAGTACAGACCACTAGATACCAGGTGAGACAAGCAGAAACCAGTAGAAACCTGTAAAAAACAGTTTAGACCAATAGACCAGTAGAGACCAGTATAGACCAGTAGAGACAAGTAGAAACCTGTAAAAACCAGTTAAGACCAGTATAGACCAGTAGAGACCAAAAGTGACCAGTTAAAAAAAGCATAAATCAGTAGAGACAAGTCGAGACTGAGAAACCAGTAGAAAATAGTAGAAACCAGTAGAGACCAGAAACTGTTAAAGACAAGGGACAAATAGAGAAGGGAAGATTACGGCAGGAAAGCCAAAGAGACGGACGGAAGGAGGAGTCAGTCGGAGTAGAAGAGCTTCACCCAGGGAGGACGACGTTACAACCCAGAACCAGAAACCAACCTACCGTCCTCTTTAGTTTTGATCCTGACCGGAGCGCTCTCTGGGCCCGGGCCCACATCAGTGTGAGCTCTAACCCACACCTGGTACTCTGTCCACTTCTCCAGGCCCTCCAGCACATAACTAGAGGCATCTGCTCCAATGCCCGACACATCGTGGCGCTCGGAGTCCTCGCTGGCGCTGCCGGTGGACTGGTAGCTGACGGTGTAGGCCACGATGGCACCATGGCGGGCCGCAGCGGGCGGGGCCACCCAACTCACCTTGAGGGAGGTGGAGCTTAGACTGGACAGGTGCACCTCCTGAGGGGGCGCGGAGGGGGCTGTAAAGGGGGGGTGGGGGGTGGGGGGGGGGGGCGAGCAGGGGAGGGAGGCATCAAGCTAAAAATAATAACACAACTAAAATAACAACATAACCAAGGATGGGGAGGGAGGAGCTACAGACTCTGGACTGAGAGATTGGTTCAATCAGATATAAAATGACTATGTCTGTTTTTATATGTAGATATATGTAAATAAGGTGTGTGTGTGTGTGTGACACATTGGTAGACTGATCACCGTGCCCTCAGCTGTATTCTGTATTCTCGTCTCTATGAGTGATGGAAAAGACATGGCTGTGTGAGAGTGCAGAGGTCGCAATAACGCAGGATTCTGCATTTCCCGCACAGAAAGAAAAAGATAAAAAACGCAGACCAAAAGATCTTGCTGCGTTTTTGTAAACTCAGGTCTAAGAGGCTTCTTATTGCAACTTCTGCTTGGCTTCACTCACGGTTCATTCAGAATCGTTCATGTAAAAGGACTAATTCTAGTTCAGTTGCACTTCTCCACTCCGAGAAAATATCTTTGCTCTCGTCTTGACCAATCAAACTCCCGCATTCACAAACAGGCATTCTATCAGCAGAGCTGATCACCTCTGCCTNCTGCTAGCCAAATATAAGCTCATTTACTTACAGCATCATGTGGCTGCTAGCCAAATATAAGCTCATTTACTTACAGCATCATGTGGCTGCTAGCCAAATATAAGCTCATTTACTTACAGCATCATGTGGCTGCTAGCCAAATATAAGCTCATTTACTTACAGCATCATGTGGCTGCTAGCCAAATATAAGCTCATTTACTTACAGCATCATGTGGCTGCTAGCCAAATATAAGCTCATTTACTTACAGCATCATGTGGCTGCTAGCCAAATATAAGCTCATTTACTTACAGCATCATGTGGCTGCTAGCCAAATAGCGGTGCACTTCTGTTGTCATCTGACGATGGTCTGCGTTTTGAAAATACAGATTTCTGAATGCTAATGCAACCCCCTGGTGTGTTAACACAGTCACTGTAACCTTGAGCTTGATGACAGTGGTTGGCGTTTGTCAGTCGTCTAAGTAGTGTCAGCTAAGAGATATACCAGGTTTCACACACTCACCGACCTCGGTAGCACTTTACATTACAGCTCGGTAATAACGTGGTAATAACGTGGTACAGTGGTTCCTCCTTTAAAAGTTGCGTTATACTGTGGCGTGCTGCTATACACCCTGAGTGCTGCTGCAGCATTCTGTGGCACATCATTTAATTCTCAGCCATTTCTTCTGTTAAGGCAAGGTATTATTTCATAGTTGTGATGTCTTCACTATTATTCTACACTGTAGAAAATAGTAAAAAATCCTGGAATGAGTAGGTGTGTCCAAACTTTTGACTGGTACTTTCTTAAATAATTTGATTAATATTATGGTGTTTCTATTCCATGAAAAAACGTCTGGGTTTCCGTTAGGATGGAACAGAAAATATGGCACTGTACAACGTGACGTTCATAAATTCAAAGCATTGTCAGATAGTCAGTCTGTAAATTCAGACCGTTCTGGCCTTACAAAGGCAGTCAAGCACCCAAGCTAATGTTGGCTAGTTGGCTAGCTACTTCCAGACATAAATGAGACCACTCTGACCATTTTACTCGCCCTAGCTGAGCTGGTAAGGCAGTTTTCGTGTTAACCAGAGCGTTGGTGACTGTAACTGTGCAGGAAACAATTTAATTACGCTTTTTTTCCCAACGTTTACTGACACCGGCCATATTCAACGGGTGTTGAGCGCTCGTAAATTAATTATTCTGCGCTCTGGTACACTCAGACGAGAGTGCTCTGAAATCTGTGTAGGTAGTAGGCTGGACACATGACATTTTTAACAACGCTCTTTTCTGATAAAAACTAGCTCATTGCATCCGCCGTGGAGCCCAGTTTCATAATATGACCATATCTCCCAGCTGCTTGCTGTCGTTTTGACGTGATAGCGGAAAAAAACAGACCTTATTTTAGTGTATTTTTCTATTAGTTCTATTGAGGACCGTGGCACCAACTCGCCTTCCAAACCTTCTATCCCCAGCTTATTGTTCAACGAACAGATTGTCCGACGAACAGATTGTAGTGGTAAAATATAAAGGGATACATTGTTTTGTGCCATTTAGGTGAAATGGAATTCTAAGCATCACTCCAGTCAAAACAGGGCTATGGGCTCGCGCTAGTGTTCCAGCTTAGCCAACGTTCTTAAGCCGTTTTTCAGCCTTGGGTGAATTTTGACTCCTTTCTATTGTCCAGAGTGGTAAACACTGTTGAAGTGTATAATTGTAATACATAGATGCAGACACAGCATCATTCATAGAATGGAGTTTGATACACCTGGTATTGGATATGACTGAAAAATAATGTCTCAGAGATTCATACCTGAACCACACCTTTATTTGCCAAGGAAGAGTACATGATCAGTGATTATATTCAATGTACAGGCTACAATGTGGGGATCTCATGCGTGGTAATAACTACAGTACATGTGTATATAGGACTTGCATCCTTGGCACAACAAAGTCATTATATTCTACTCTATCCATAGGCTTCATTAATGCCATTCAGACTTGAAGTTGATACAACAACTATGAAAGCTGAGGTTCATTGATTGGTATGAATATTAGTTCAGAACCTAATGTTTTAGGGTCCATACACAGATCGACTACATACTGTAGCTAGCTACACATCCATTGGCCTACAGTTATTTTTATCCTCCACTACACAATAAGCAAGTAAATAGAGAGCTAACGTTAACTATGTTACTTCAGCTGCATTGCACGGCAAGCTTACACAATTGTACATTCAATTTGTAATAAATGCTTTAGCTAGCTAGATTCTTTACATCCACTGTTTCCCAAGACAACAGCCTGGTTTGCTGGTTTTCTCAGGAGTCCCTAAAACATTAAACAACACCAATTACAATGTCATACTGTACTCATGTCATAACACCAGCTAGCTAGCTGGCTAATGTTAGCTAGTCAGTTAACTTGCTAATTTGCGATTTTCGTAAGTTAACTTTGACAAAAATAGATGCACAATCGTTTGTCTCTACATTAACTAACATATTCCTCTCAATTGTAAATTTTTAGCTTGACTCGTTATGACGTTATAACTACTTACATCTGTTTCCCCCGTAATGTTTTGTCAGCCATCTTTGTCTGAAGAAAGACACCAGAGATGGGTGGCTCGCGTAAAATTCATCATTGGAACCACTCGATATGATTGATCATATAAAAACATTGGGACCCAAATGCATAATGAGGGCTCTAACTCCCCCTTGTGGTGGTCTGGAGCAATGACGCCGTGACGCTGGGTCCCTCTAAGTCCCGCGGCGTAAGCTCGCAACGTTTAAAGGTGGAACCAATGTAATAGCGTGGTAATAATGGGGTAACAACGTGGTAATAACATAATAACTAGGTTATCTCCTGTAATTACCATTAGTTACCAATAGTAGTTACCAGTGTAGGCCGTTATTGTAAATAAGAATCTGTTCTTAACTGACTTGCCTAGTTAAATAAAAGGTTCAATAATGTAAATAAGTAGTTTCCCACCAATCCCTTCCTATCATCCCAACTACACCCCTGGTCAACGAATGTCAAATCTTGGGTGCAAATCTTTTTAGTCAATAAAGAAACTTCTGATTGTGAACTGGGCTTTGTTTGTCCCTTGAGCACTTCAAGACATTACTAAAGGATACAGCCACATGACAGGCTTATGGGGAATGGATATAACTGTAATTAAAAAAAAAAAATATAATAATAATTTAACCTTTATTTAATAAGGCAAGTCAGTTAAGAACAAATTCTTATTTACAATGACGGCCTACCCCGGCCAAACCCGGACGACGCTGGGCCAATTGTGCTCCGCCCTATGGGACTCCGCCCTATGTTACGAGCTGTAATGTAAAGTGCTCCCCAGACCTTTATAGTTCAGTGAAACAGTATGTTTTCTTTCCATCTCTAGCAGAAAACCTAATAAATTACATTGACCAACTCTCTACAGTCCAGAGGCATAGTCACAACATCTGGCTAGGGTATCACAATTAAAACACCCGAATACCAGACAACAAACACAACACAACTACCACATGCACCTAGAGTACTCAGGTTGATAACATAGTAGAAGAGACGATACGGAAGAAAGGAGGGGAGAAAAGAGAAGCCGGGGGGGGGGGGGTCCTTTCCTTTCTTTTAACAACTAGAGCAATGAATGACAACAGGAAGTAGAATATTTATTTTCTTTACAAATAATCGTCAGAGCTGTATGAGATGAAACATCCCTAAATAAATAGAGGACTGTCAGGCGCTGGAGAGAGACAGAGACAGAGGCAAGAGCGAGAGAGAGACAGAGACAGAGGCAAGAGCGAGAGAGAGACAGAGGCAAGAGCGAGAGAGAGACAGAGAGAGAGTAAAATGGAACAGAGAAACAGGGAGCGGTAGAGCTCCTTCCTCCTCTCCCTCCTCTTCCTCTCCCTCCTCCTCCTCTTCTTCTTATCCCTCTTCCTCCTCTCCCTCCTGACTTGACTACTGATTGTCACGTCTAGACATTTCTTAACCGGTTGTTCATTGCTCAAGTTCTTAAAATCAAAGATCACAAACCACATCACAATCTCATAATATAACCAAATTAAATAGAAATAAATAGATTGGCTTATGCAGGGGGCACACTGAACACACAGAGCATACTGAACACACAGAGCACACTGAACACACAGAGCACACAGAGAACACTGAACACACAGAGCACACTGAACACACAGAGCACACTGAACACACAGAGAACACTGAACACACAGAGAACACTGAACACCCTGAACACACAGAGAACACTGAACACCCTGAACACACAGAGAACACTGAACACCCTGAACACACAGAGAACACTGAACACCCTGAACACACAGAGAACACTGAACACAGAGAGAACACTGAACACAGAGAGAACACTGAACACAGAGAGAACACTGAACACAGAGAGAACACTAAACACAGAGAGAACACTAAACAGAGAGAGAACACTAAACAGAGAGAGAACACTGAACACCCTGAACACTGAACACCCTGAACACTGAACACCCTGAACACTGAACACCCTGAACACTGAACACCCTGAACACAGAACACCCTGAACACACAGAGAACACTGAACACTAAACACCCTGAACACACAGAGAACACTGAACACACAGAGAACACTGAACACACAGAGAACACTGAACACACAGCGAACACTGAACACACAGCGAACACTGAACACACAGAGAACACTGAACACACAGAGAACAATGAACACCCCTTTACCTTTATCCCTAGAGTACCTCAGTAATGTACTTGGCCCCAGCTGGCCCCAGCCTCAACACAGGGGCTCCCTCTCTCCCTCTCTTACACAGAAGGAGGAGAGTCAGTATGGTAGAAAACCCTGAGACCAGTGAAATCAGAAGAGTGGGAGTGGTATCGTGGCTGTTTGGGACCAACTGCAGGTCAGCGAGTGAAAGGCTTGAAGAGTATGAGGAAGTGGAGGACGAGCAGGAACAGGTGGTGGGATCTTTAGTTTAGTTTGAAACAGCTGCTGGGCAACTGACACTTGAGGTGGAGGTGATTCTCCTGGGTTAGTGGAAGATGCGGAAAGGGACAAAGAGAGAGAGAGAGAGGGGGGGGGGTGTACTCACTGGACTGGGCGGTGCGCGCCTCTATGGGCTGTGTGTACACCCCCAGGCCAAACTCGGAGCGGGCTGCCAAGGAGAAACGGTACATGGTGTCGGGCTTCAGACCCTCCACGGCGTAGGACCCCGCAGGGTTAAAGGTCACGTGGATCTGATGAGAGGGAGAGAACATGTTTTTGATTAAATCATTCTAGTAAGTCTAATACACAAAGCATTACTAATCTCCCATTAAACAACAAACATTTACAAGTCTGAGTTGAAGAGTTTTGATCTCAAGTTAGGACTCAACCCCCCAATAGCTTGTTTTATTCTAATCGGTGTAGTTTAGTTTTATATATAAACTGATTCTGCAGTTGCTTATTTGTAGTATCAACTCATATCTGGGAAACAGTGAAACACCTAAAATAACAGTCCATTGACTCCCTGAATCAGACAAGGCCTGCTTGCTACAGTATGTGTATAACACTGCTGAATATTAACCCAGAGAAAAACACCTTCAAATGGTCCACATTTGTTGAGAGGTTAAATTGCTTTCGTTGGCTATTGATTGAACAGAAGACCGGGGGCAGCCAGCCACTATTATAGCTGATGGCTGAGAAGCAGACAGACAGGATCATTGTCGTGGCTGTCGATATGGCCACTTCTTTATACACTCCTTCCACAGAGGAGAAGAGGGGAGAGGAGAGGACAGGAGGAATGCATTACCCTGACACATAATCATTCAGAGAAATGACATGGTACAACACTCTTGGTGAGGAGAAACCTATATCTGTAGGGTAACAGAGGAGCCTGCAATAGTAAAGAGTGTGCGAGTGGAGAGACCGATTGGGAGACAGAGAGATGGAGGACGACTACATGGTCCAGGCTCTTTCAATGTCTTTCCTACCTTGTTGTCAGAGTTGCTCTCCCAGTACTGTAGTTCGTACTTAGTGATGGAGTCCTGGACAGGCCACAGCCAGGTCAGCATGATACGTGTATCCAGCTCTGCTTCTGCCTCGAAGCTGGATGGTTGGGCAGGAACTGGAGGGACAGGTGAGTGTTAGGACACAGGGACAGAGTAGGACAGGTGAGTGTTAGGACACAGGGACAGAGAGAAAAAGGTGATTGTTTGGACACAGGGACAGAGTAGGACAGGTAAGTGTTTGGACACAGGGACAGAGTAGGACAGGTCAGTGTTGCGTAGAGAGGTAAAGATACAGCTCTCCAACACCACAAGAACTCTGACCTTTCAGAGAGTTGGCTGTGACGGACTCATAATACAGTTGAAGTCGGAAGTTTACATACAATTAGGTTGGAGTCATTAAAACTCGTTTTTCAACCACTCCACAAATGTATTGTTAACAAACTATAGTTTTGGCAAGTCGGTTAGGACATCTACTTTGTGCATGACACAAGTAATTTTTCCAACAATTGTTTACAGACAGATTATTTCACTTATAATTCACTGTATCACAATTCCAGTGGGTCAGAAGTTTACATACACTAAGTTGACTGTGCCTTTAAACAGCTTGGAAAATTCCAGAAAA